>NW_019774203.1:471044-499352 GCF_001039355.2 Lingula anatina
GTCAGGTTCCCTGGCTAAGAACTTAATTACCAAAGTTACATGGGCACAATACCCTATCAGGAGCAGTGTAACAGCACTCTCTTGGAAATCATAATCAGCTAAATCAGAGAAATGACTTAAGTTTTTTTGTGAAACTGGGGCCTGAACTGCGTGGATAAAAAACTTACATATTCCTATAAATTCAATCCCTGCCTAGGAGCCGTGTGTTAGTGTGTCTACGCGGGGTATATCAGCGGGGAAATGGCAAGACAGGCCGTGTGTCATCAAGATGGGCTACGTCTGTCAGACATGGAAAGGTAAACGTATACATATCCGTGTTGATGATTAATCAAAAGCCGATGCCCAGTTTCAGTCTGTTTATTGGTATATTTGTCTTTTGAAAAATTACAATTTAGTTTTATTTGACCTAAAGATTAACATGTACACACACTGGACAATAGAAGTGTCACCCCTTCTGAACCAATACTTTGGGGGAGATAAACGACCGTGGAATGATATGCTCCTGGTATCATTTTATTAAAAACATCAAATTTCACAAAAATACCAACAATACAATTCCATGGTACAGCGGTTTCATACTCATTAGTCACATTATAAGTAGACTGGGCATTATAACTTTGATTACTCTGATTCAGGGGGTGACACTTCTATTGTCCAGTGTGTGTTTATGTATAAATACATATGTATATATATGCATATCTAAATGTAACGGTTTACGCAAAATAAACATCATATTTACATTAAAGTTGACCTTAAATGCAATGTATAAATAACTAGAGAAAAACATCTATGATAGGACTCCTAGTCGTTACCTCATATAAATAAAATAACAAAACTGTGCGCTTTTTGATTTCAGATGCCAGTTATCCGACTCCACAACCCTCTCAGTCCCCGTCACCCTGTCCCCTTGGTTACGAGTCTTTTGGTGATGCTTGTTACCAGGTAACGGCCGCCATGACGTGGGAGGAGGCCAATGCTACGTGTCGCCGTCAGCAGGACCACCTCGTGTCTGTTCTAGATGGATTTGAACAAACGTTTCTCACTCTGAAAGTTCAAGAACTTAACAAGCAGTCTATGTGGATAGGATTAACGAGGACTGGGGTAATGACACTATTTCCATTTTATAAAAATATTTTTGTTTGTTTTACATAGTGTCTGTTGATATCTGTATATAACACCGATCTGTCTGTTTACCAATAAATAAATAAATAAATAAATGAATAAATAATTAAATAAATAAATAAGTGAATACTCTGAGTCAATCCTGGATGAACAGTAGAAACGTCACGACTTGTAGGCGACACGTTTAGTCTATGGAAACTATAAGATTTTTACAATCGAGTGCTTCATTCCAATTTTTTCCGTTTTGCACATTGTATATAATGGTTATATTTTATTCTGTTCTTAGTCTCAGTACTACTGGGAGGATGAGTGGCCAGTGGACTATGTAAACTGGGCAGCTTCCGAACCTCCTAGGAATGGAACCGCCAGGTGCGTTATGTTAATGGCGGATGGACATTGGAAGGCCACTGATTGTAGTCTTAAATTTCAAGGAATATGTAAGAGAACATCAGGTAGGCAAACGATGTTCTTATCACAATATTTCCATAGAATTAAAAAAAGGCGACGGATTGTAGTTTTTAACCTCGAGGAATATGTAAAAAACACCAGTTATGGTAAAAATAGCTATTTCTATAATCATTGTGACATTTTTCCAAACAAGTACATTAATCCACCACTTGAAGGAACCCTTTACTTGGTTTTTGTATCTTTTAAATAGTATAAAAGTATTAGTATATTTTAGAGATTTTTTTTGCAAACTGTACTGATTCAGTACTCACGCTCTTCTTACTCTGACTATTTGACACCCGTTCCAGCCAAACCCCCGGTGACCGTCCCTGACCCCCCGGGCACCTGTCCTGACGGCGATTGGTATCCCCACGGCTCCCACTGCTACCACCTGTCCACTAAGAACCACTATAATGACTGGTACAGCGCCATTATGCAGTGTTATCTGAGAGGGGCCACCCTGGTGTCCGTGACCAGCCAGCACGAGGCAGATTTCTTGGTGAAACTGTTTCAACAATCTCTGGTCGATAATCGCCCCTTTTGGACAGGACTTTATAGGAAACCGAATGGTTAGTGGTTCGATCAATCAATTTATTATTATTATTACTACTCCTCGTAACTTGCTGGAATACGATTGTAAGGAATATCAGGCCAATTGCATTGTTCATAAGGACACACGGTTGCTTTAGAGACAATAGTACATACTGATGGAATCAGAAACGACAGCAAACAGCTCTACACCTGTAATTTTCCAGATTCATGTAATGAATAGGCTCTCTGTTTTGATGTTCACATTTGCCAACATTTTCTTTACTCAGCCCTTTACCCTGAATACGCTTTCAGGAACATTCAACTGGTATGACGGTACTCCGTTCAACTTTGCCAATTGGGCCACGGGGCAGCCCGGCAGTGACAGGGGCAAGGACTGCATAGATATGCACCCAGGGACGGGGAAATGGCAACTTTCTACCTGCACCTACCCTCTCAGCCATGTGTGTAAAACGCGGAAAAGTATGTGTACCTTGACTTGACTCTGATCTGTTTGTCTGGCTGACTGAAACTACAAAGGGGCGAAACGTAGCATTTTTTCTGATACATACGGCAGCCATTAGTTTGGTCAATGTAACATTTTTGTTGACTTAGTTACGCAAAACCCAAAAGTTAAGGTATTAGGCATGCCGTAGATATGGATAACGTGATAATGTAGTGAAACTGAGCCAAATATTATTCCTGAAATCTTACCCTTCCAGTACTTCCGACGACGACGCCCGCCCCAGCTTGCAGGTCGGGCTGGTACCTATATAATGGATTGTGTTATAAGGTAAATTGTTGTTTAATATATACATACTTTTTCATAAATCTGTAATCTGACTAGTTGAGATGATACCAATTAGGTTTTTACTTATTACGCAGGGTTCCGATCAAAGAACACCGCTTTTACACTGCAGTGATGTGTTAACTATTAAACTATTATTATTGGTCTTAATTTTATGTGTGAGTGCATTATTCGAAATACGCATAGTAGAGGCGTATACATTATGTCATGTGTTGAATATTAGCTATGCGTTTTGAATAAAGTTTTAATGAAATATTGGTTGATAAATTTCAGTTAATTTTCTATAGTTTCCGACAAATGAAACTTATTTGTATATTGCACCATGTATTTTTGTCCGGTTAATGTACACGTCCACATTTGTGAATGTATACCTTTAATGTATTTACTCGAGTGTCCTTTTTGCTGCAAAACATGCTGTTTTTCTCTTTCCATTAAAAGCCATTCTTTAAAACCAGCAAAGACCAGAAAACCTGGCAATCAGCCCGCAGTTTCTGTAGGTCGCAGGGAGGGGACTTGGCAAGTTTTCACAGTTCCGAAGAAAGTGCCTGGTTTGGTACCATTGTTGGGAAGGCTGGCCTCTATAGGTGGTTTACCGGATATACGTATCTTTGATGTCCCACTTTCGTCTTAATGTTCCATTTTGGCTTAGATATTACTCTTGTAATGTAAGGATTAACATTGATGTGCAGTTTTCCAGAAACCATTTTGCATGTTTTTAAATGTGTGTGTATCGGTGTGTGTGTGTGAGAGGGGGGTGGGTGGGGGAGGGGGGAGTGGGTACACTCTTCACAGGTTGATAGGTATGTCAACATCTCATTTTGTAGTTATGGCATAGACAGCAATGAACCGCTCTGGATCGGGCTATATGACACTGATGTTAATAAAAGTACGTATCGCCACAGTGCCAACAAAATACAGCCCATTTTTATCAAAATAAAATAAATCGATTGTGTTTTATGTGTTATTAACAAATCAACATTCTGGATTATATTAATGAAATAATTTTTTTAACAAAATAAGTGAATACCAGGCATTTACATACAACGGTATAACGGAAAATTAATTTAAAAAGTCATTTTTCATATAAACATAATAGGTGCCTATATTGTTATCGGAAACGAGTCCTACATCTTACTTTTTACCTCCAAAGCTTACGTCTCTCATGTCTGGTCTGATGGCACACCTTTCGACTTCTCCAACTGGGATATCGACCAGCCAGACAACCATAACGGCAAGGAACGCTGTGTCGGTATGTATGCCAACACTGGCAAATGGCGGGATGACAACTGCGCAGGCGCAAGGAGCTGGATATGTAGAGCGTCATTGGATGCCACACCTCTGCCTAGCACCACCACGCCCTCTGGAACCGGTGAGATCAAATGATTTTTGGATTTGCTTTTTTAATATTTTAAAGCATAATGTTATTTGAAGTGCACCCTTTAATTTGTAGTTTTAACTATAGTTTTACAGCTTTTTCATTCTACAATATTTTAGTATTGTATCATTTTAAAGTGCACTGAGTTTTAAGGATACTTTTGACTTTAAATTGATATTATTATAAATTAATTGAGGGCGCATGAAGCAAGTCACAAAGCCAATCTTATTGTTACTGGTTGATTGAATCATGAGTAACAAAATACCAAAACGGAATTTATCTTTTAATTTTAACACACTGTAACCAATGGTAGTGTTAAGTGATCTCTTCAGATATAAACGCATTTTAGAAGTTATGTTCGTTATGAAAGCATATTCACTTTGAAATCTGTGTTGGCATTTGTGATCATACAGATAGATCATAAATGTATACAATCTTCATGACTGATCTACCGCTATAGTATAATTTGAAGGACGATTTTTGTAATCTGATTTTCAGAATGATATTTTGATATTTAAAATCAATAAGAAAACCCATTTTTTTCTAGACGACGATACATGTGGCGACTCCTGGCACTCCTACGGGGACCACTGTTACTATATCAGTGAGGGGTGGGGCTCCACCCACAGGAAATCATGGTTCAGCGCCAGACAGTGGTGTATGGAGAACGCTGGTGACCTTCTTAGTATCCATACTCCTGGAGAGGCCGACTTTGTCACAACACTGGTCAGCAAGACTGATAATATCAAGTCATGGATTGGTGCCAATAACCTGGACCTTCAGGGATATAGGTGGATTTTGTTCCTTGGTGCCCCCTTTTATCTGAAAATTAAAGATTTCCATGTCGTTTACATGAAAACGAGTAGATATTCTAAAAAGATTAAATGGAAAGTGTTTATATTGTCCGTACAGAGAAACAGTTTACTTGGTATGTAGTCTGTCCAACATTTTGGATTTACTAGTACATTGTGTCCAATCTCTGATGCGCTGCTTTTGTTTTATGAAATAAACAAAGAAATGAAGGACAGAATAATTATGTAAATGAATAAATTGTCACATAACTGGTTTAATAGACTTAAATTAAATGTCATAACTGTCTGGATAGATGGACAGATGGCACTCTCGTTAACTACATAAACTGGGGCCAAGGCGAACCCAACTCCAGGTACGGTCTAGAGAGGTGTGTCAACATGTACACAGGGAATGACAGAACACAGCCAGGTGCGTGAAACCCTTTATATTATATTATATTATATTATATTATATTATATTATATTATATTATATTATATTATATTATATCGGATAGAAAGAACATGTACCGATGGTGTAAAAGAGTTAATATTTTTTAAAAAAGAGTCAACGATTACTTGGGTTTTACTATAAGAGACAACAGACTTTCTATTTTACACTATGTCTACCGACATAATTTGTTCCTTTCCCCCAAATGTTTTACGTCATATAACTGTATACAGTCTTTTTTTCTAGAATATATCTACACAGGATTTTATATTTTCGATTTTCATAGAATTGTGCCTTTCATTATAGTTCTGTAAAAATTGGCGTAAATGAGGTATTTATTCAGGTTATAAATATACATGCTTGTCCTAGGTACATTTAATGACGACAATTGTGCGGCGAAATTACCATTTATTTGCAAGAAACACAAACTGAGTAAAACCACTGTAAGTGTACCTACCACCCCGCCCATAGAAGGATACTGCCCGAGGGGATTTGATGGCATTGGTAAGATTGTATATCAAAAAGGCACGAGATCAACTGAATCGTCACAAACAAATGGTACAATAATTACAGATCTCTTTAAAGTCAGGTAAAATAAACAATAAGCTTCTGTTTGGCAAGTATTAAATGTACTTATGGTATTCAAACTTTCTCACAAACAAAATATATTCACAAACATTTTGTATTTTCTCCAATGCTTCACTTATTGGTTCATAATATCATAGGCAACAGGTGCTACAAGTTATTTGGCGAGGTCCAGGAAGGGCGTAGGAACTGGACGGGGGCAGCCAGCGCCTGTGCCGCCCTGGGGAGGCAGTATACACTGGCCAGTATTACCAATCCACTAGAACAGGGTAGGGGTTTTGTTGCTGAAACGTCTTTTTTGGACTGTTAAGCTAGAGTAACATTGTATCGATTAAGGAAGGGGAACTTAACTCATAACATAAAATTCAATATAATAAAAGATGCCTATTCAATAAACCTTAATCATTATTGTGTAGAGACGAACATGTTGCAATGCGGTGTATTTGGATGTGTTCTATTAAATGACCAACGGTTTTGATTTAGGTTCAGATTTAGGTACCAAGATCAATTCTATATGATTTGCATGTTACAGCATTTATTACCAGCAAGCTGCAGTTTAAAGTAGCGGATTATTGGATTGGCCTAAGCGACTACTACAGAACACATTTTCTTCAGTGGCTGACGAATGAAGAACTGCAGTATGAAAACTGGGATGTGAACGAACCGTCACCTTCTTGGCAGGTGCGAGTTGCCTTAACAATTTACTTTTTAATTTGTAGTGTCGCAAAGTATAATAACTATCTATCATAATTATAATTATCACGTCACCTTTTGTACCGTAAAAACCATCGCCATCTTTTGTATTGTAGAAAAAACTCTGTTTTTGTAAACCACATGTCTAATTTTTGTTTAGTTTAATGGTGAAGATTGTGTCCTTATAAGATCAGCCGAAAACAGTATCGGAAAGTGGGCTGAAGTGAAGTGTTCCTTAACTGCGGGGTATATTTGTCAAACTTGGAAAGGTAAATGTATAGAGATACAGATAGTTGATTTTAGTTGTTTTCAGAGTAATTATGTTAATATTATCGGCAAATATGCTATATTGCGTTTGGCAAGAAATGTGCATATTTCATTAAATATTACTGAATTTCATATATAAGTTGAGAGTGTCATGGCGTAAGCATGTGGTTTAGATAGATTTAGAACTGGTTTGACAATCAACTATCTGAAATTAACAAAGTGTTTGAGGATTATATATTATCAAGTTGTTTTTGATTATATGATTATATTTATCATATTATATTATCATATTGTTTTAGACCCTGCAATCAAGACCCCGTGGACGACCCAACCTGTGTCCACTCTATCCAACTGTAAAAATGGCTACTCGACCCTAGATGGCGTGACGTGCTATAAGCTGCACCAAGACGCGCAGACGTGGGCAGACGCACATGAGATTTGTACTGAAGAGGGCGCCTATTTAACATTTGTAACAGGGTTTTTGGAAGAGGCACATCTGATCACTTTCTTGAGACACTCTGACGGGTCACCAGTGTGGTTGGGGCTGAAAGGCTCGAGACCTGTGGGTAGATTTGTATTATATATATATATTATTACTGTATACTCGAATTATATTGCAACATAACATGTCGATTTTTGTATGAATTGTATTCGTGTTAATTAAGGATGAAGGTTTCTTTTATGGAAAGTTAACTGAAACATAACTGTTTTTGCAATTTAAATGAACTATTAAGTTACGGCTCTCTGTCTGTATTGATTTGTTATTTCTCGAAAACACTAATTTCGCCATTGTTTTGACTCTCAGCATGGCTTCAAGTGGACAATGGAATGGCCTCTAATTTTCACACACTGGGCCAAGGACGAACCCAAATCGGAGAAGGCAGAAGTGTGCGGCGTGATGATGCATGACGGGACATGGAACACAAGGGATTGTGGGACAAAGCTCCCTTTTGTCTGCATGACAACTTCTGGTAAGCTGAGGCAGCTTTAAGCGACCACGTTTTGATGTTATTAAATTGTATCCTAGTCTAATTTATTAAAATAAATGAATTAAAAAAAATAAAAATCATCACTTACAGATGTAAGTATCACAGAGCTCGTGTTAATAGATGCAAAGGTACATGACACAAGGTACTTATAGCGCCCCCTATATCACACGTAGAGGGAGATAAAGAAGACCCATGGTGCTGCCTTAGGTGTAGTTTCTGTACGTGCGCGTAGTTCTATGTACAGTACATATGAATGAATAAATAGATGAATTAAAACAGGTCGGACAGGAATGGTAGTCCCATAGGAATCGTAGTCCGTTCCCAATTAATTTGTACAAGTGACATTCGTCCAATATACTAATATAACCCCAATACTTCGACTAACCCTAGCCAGTGCTAACCATATAGGACCCCGGACTTCCATTCCTGGGACTACCATTCCTGTCACACCGGTGTGACGTGACAGAGAGCCCCCCTGGTAGATGGTCCTTTATCCATTAATTTCCACAGGTAAGCCTCGCCCCAGATTTTGACCCTCTTACGTCAGGCTTACCCTTACTTGTATTATTAAATGGAGGTTTGACTCTCTGTTTCAATGACCCAATTTTTTTGTCACACCGTTCTGATATACTCTGCTTTACTCCAGCCCTACCGCCGGTCACCACACTGCCCACCACAGGCTGGTGTCCGGACCAGGGACAGTGGATAGACCATGGGTCAGCCTGTTTCTATTACGACACCAATGCCTACTTGGACTGGGGAGAAGCTAGCTTCGAGTGCTACAAAATAGGCGGTTATCTAGCGTCTTTTACTAGCGACAACGAGACCAGTTTTATACTCGAACTGTTGAACGAAGAAGTGGCGTCAAGAAATTTGTGGATTGGTCTCATTAAAAGAAGAAAAGGCAAGTTTTAACTGTATCTGTCTTAAGCCAGAATGGTAACCACGAAAGTTGCATTTGGACACTATAATCAATAAAGTAGCAGTACGTGTAATATAATGGTTACGTGTCATGATTTTAAAATTGAATTCCCTACAGTGTGCCCTTGAATAACGATCACTATTCTCATGTTATGGTATTATTGTATTTTAGAACATTATCAGTGGGAGGATGGTACGGTTGTCAACTACACCAACTGGTCTCCGGCCAAACCGAGCGCTACTGGTGACGAGGAGAGATGTGCCGAGTTTCTGCCTACGTCAGGACTGTGGAATGACGTAACGTGTGACGGAAGCAGGGGTTATATTTGCAAAACGTCTAAAAGTAGGTAGCATGTTTTCGTGATGGTTTTTAATAAAATAATTACCGTATTTGCTTCATGTAAGTGAACGGCCTAATTTCACCTCATATGCATACTACATTTTCTGATATGGATGCAGCATATCCAGAAAATTATGGCGCACGGACTACAGACATCCTCACAGTTACATTGATTATATTTCTTTACATGCCTGTCTACCGTTTATCTTCCAAGACGCAGAATTCAGTATATTTTCACGTTTCAGTTTTCCCTACGGTTGCTACATCCTCCACGACAACACGCACAAATACCTCCTCGTCAACACCCCCCAGACATGAGGAACATGTTGTCCGCGTTGCAGCTAGAGGTAATACAGTCATTTTGTTGATTTGTTCTGTTACTATATAATACTATATAATACTAGCCTTATAAAGAAAAGTCACACTGCAATTTTTTTTTAAAGATATATAAGTCTGTCCATTCACCACTTTTTTAGGTACTCCAATATATCAACAGTGGTTGCCACCTCCACCTACCACAAATGTTATACTTTCTATGGTTATATGCCTATGTCAAGTTGATTCGGCAATAAACTATACTATACTGTTGATTTAAGTCGTTATGTTTTTCCCAGGGTATATTTCAGCTTCACACGATCTGATTAATCAAGTTGGGTTGTAATTGACGTTATTTTTACAAAAGAGCTCTTACAAAAAGTGGCCTCAATTTTTTTTGTAATGTATAATCCATGGTCTGATAATATTCATCACATTCTCTCCAGCACAAGGCCTGACTACTGGGTACACTGTGGGCATAGCTCTCCTGTCCATCATCATAGTGGGTCTTCTTGGTTTCTTCGGGTACATTGTCTATAATCGACCTGGGAAGACTGAAGTCTCGGCTTTTTACAATTCTGAAGATGGAGACAAAGTAGAGTTTTCTAGAACATCTGACATCACTGATAGACCTGCTGCGTAAATCATGTATGTTACACGCCGTTGTCACGTGGCACCTTACTTATGGCAACTGCATGAAACTGAATTTTCTCATCGATCGAAAACAAGCGTCAACCATCAGTATTTAAATTGATAACAAATTTATGATTCTGAAAACAGTTCTCTCGTTAATGAGTTGAAAATTGAACTTCACTACCATTCCATCACTGTATTCTAGAATAAAACATTTATCTATCTAAAATAGAATTCAAAGCATTGCAGAAGAGTAGTTGCAAATTGTTATTTCCATTGAACAACTGATATAAAGTTAAATAACGGAATAATGGAGCTTGAAAAAACAAAATAAAACAAAAAATTAATTACCGTGGAATGCAAGAACACTATACGTCACATATAACGCAATTCCACTATCTATAGCGACTACTACCCGGTCACATTACATCCCTGTGAATATTCAGCTGATAAAACGAAGGCAATTTACTTTACTTATAGTTAATCCAGAGTACCCTTTATTTATCCTGTTACAGGTATGTCGTAACTGACAAAAGCAATTTCGTTTTAATACACAAATAAAACCTTAATAACACTATTTCGAGCGTTGGTGTTATATGTCGTCAAAACCGTAACACAACGGCGGTGATGTCTCCAGATATTTACCATACTAACTGGTTTTCTTTTTCCCTGGTTGAGAGATCTAGAATCTCCTAGATCTAGATCTCCTTGATCTAAGACGGACAACACGGGTAATCCAGCCAATGTCTTTGTGGAAGGGTTAAGTATTCTGTATACATACGATACACAGGATGAAACACATACAAATAATAATAATAAAAAATAATAATAATCAACTTTATTCAAAGAGGGTAAAACATGTTAAGTGTATACACTTATCTTACACATGACCATCTGAGAGGTTAGAATAAAATATTGTGTTAATGAATAAAAGATGAATAATTTCATTTAATAAACCAATAATGAAGTAAAATTGAATCAAATTAAACGTAATAATAATTATATGAATAAAGCAAAAAGACAATATGTTAGAATATGTTAGTAAAAATCTTAAAGATACATAATTTATTATGTATACAATTATAATTGTATACATAAATTTTTTCTTTTGATTTTTTAAAAACAATTTTTTAAAAGTATCCAACTCTTTGGTGTTTTTAATTTCAGAGTTTCAACGCCTATTTTACTTTATTAAAAGGCAGTTCCATATATCGAATATCCATATCCATATATTGCCTTTAGTATGCCTTTATGTCTGCCAATTGGTGAATAGATATTTCTGCCTGTAGTGTCGATGGTGTGGTGTCCAGTAAGTCCCTGACGTAAATTGGTGAAATCCATTTAACGTAAATTGGTGAAATCCATTTAATGTTGCTTTCTTAAATCTAAAACATAACGAAGTAATACTTGTAGTAAGGTATATTGAGGTAATTTCATATATGGTTAGTAGAGTCCTTTGGAGCAATAAAATCCAAACTGTTCTTTACTTTTGCTTTATAATTGAAGTTACCCGAATTCATTACAATTGAAAACATCCCTTAATACTTGGTATTAGTTCGCTCTAACTACCAAAAACATTAAGATGTTCAGGTGACATGATTCTATCTTACACACCTTAAGAATTGGGATTTAAAAAAAGTGTAATTTGGTCATGAAAAGTCCACAGTGAATACAGACCCAAATAGTCCTGTCGTTGTATTTAACTACCCACCACAGAATAAAAAAAATATAAAAACTCAATATCACATGATGTGGTTACATCAGTATCGTCGTACAAAAATAAAACGTTTTTTTATGGAATATCATTGTCAATATATTTACAAGTTTATATATACCTTTTTTCATTTTTCCTTTTTATTTCGTTTCTAATTATACAAACATAATACTACAAATTAAACTAATAAGATATACGCTCGATCGTCTTGTGTAATGGTGAGATGATCTCTTTCGCGACCACTGACACTTGATTTGAGAGCCATGGCCGTTATACAGGAATTGGAGTCACTGATCAGCACACTGTCATCTGGACTGCATTTCAACCGTTTAATATTTACCAATGTCCTCTTCTCTTCAAACTGTAACATTTTCAGTCTTTTCGAAGGCCAGGACTTCGTAATCTAGTAAACCCTTCCAGGAGTTTGTTATTTCATCAAATGAAGGGCGTGCGGTTGGTTTCTCCTCCCAACATGATAGCATGATATTATACCTGGAATTATCAAATCATGATGTACATAATATATATTTTCTTCATACCGCTATCAGAATAATTGTACAAAATTCAGTACAACGGTACCTATATAGTCTCTTCTTGGATCCATACAAGCGATTTGCATTTCCTTAATTTCCTCTGTTAATTACACCCACACTGAAAGCATCACACATCTAATAAATGAACAAACATTGTGTGGCTTTGATGTGCAAAAAACTTTATGTTTTAAGCACCCTGTTTCATTTGTCGTGCGTTGTTCACGTTGATTGTCCACAGACATAAACTCACATGTCAGGTGAACAATGTGGTGGTTGTGGCATCCGGTATCCCTCAGTTAAGGCTTTCATCACTTTCTTGGCTGACATACCGGAGTACGGTTTGGATCCTGGATTAAGAAGACTTTATGATAATCTAATCACGGTTATTAGAAGTAGAAGATGCGTTTATATCTACTTAAAACTATTAACTAAGAAAACTTGGACTCCTACCCATCGTGACAATCTCCCATAGCAGTACACCATACGCCCAGACATCAGACTGCGTGGTAAATTTGTTGTCAAAAAGAGCTTCGGGAGACATCCAGCGAACTGGTAAACGGCCCTAAAGAAAGATTTAATAGAACAGTGACAAACATGTGGGTACACAGAATATGTTTTTGTCTCAAAGAAAATCCCACAAAAATATACAATCATATATACTTTATCTCATTTACCTTTGAGCAAAAACAGAGCTTCGTTGTGCTTTTGAACATTTGGGTACATAAACATATTTTCAACAAAGGCGGCGTAAGTTTTCTGCAAAACATGATGGAATACCTGCGACTTCCTGTCATACGGGTGGTTTTCGATGTCGTTTGTGGCAAAACCAAAGCCAGCAATCTTACACTTTCTGCCGTCGGCCAGCAATACGTTTCTTGCGGCCAGGTCTCTGTGCAGAATCTAAGAGAAGGTAAATATATAAACAACATGGTGCTTGCTCAACAGCATGAGTGTCAGTGACAAAGTGATTTTTAGGAACAAAACCCTCAGTATTGTTTCAAAAGGTCTTGCTATCACCAAGTTCAAAGAAGAGAATGTGTTATAGAGGTCATTGTCCTAAAATCTGAATAATAGAGATATAATTAGCTGCCAAACGTTGCCTTATTTGCTGTAAACATTTGATGTAAATTTTTAATCACTGGCTTTCAATATAACCAATAAATGATTATCAATACTAACGGACAAAGAAGAAAGGTACGCCATCCCATTGGCTACATCCAAGGCAAAACCCATCAGATCACGCGTTGTCAGGGAAGAGCCGGTGCCATATAAGTTGTCATACACCCCCTTATTTCGAGATCTGACATTTCGTAGAAACGACTGAAGATTTCCGTTTGGGAGGTATTCCAGGATAATCATTGGTAAACCTAAATGACAAAATAAATCAAACTTTTTACACTGGTTATACAATATTTTACCATTACTCGCTCGACTATTACGAGCCAATAAACATGTACATAACTCTACATTGAATGGTGAATTAAACATGTTATTCAGCTTACTGAAACTCTAAATTAACGATTTAAAGACCACTGTTTTGATTTCACGATGGTTAAATATGACTCTCCTATATATGAAAGAGGAATTTAGTGACAATCAATCATAACAGTACTAGGAATTATCACGGCAGTATTGAATGTAGAAACCTACCACCTTCGCCTGTGCAGGAACCAAGTAGAGATATTACATTTGGGTGAGGACGCAGTGCTTGCATCACTTTTAGTTCATCCAGCAGATATTTTACAATGACTGCATCTTCAAGATCTAAGACAATCGATCGCATCAGTAAATGTTTTGAAATGAGAAATACAGATTATTCTAAAAATTAGGAATACATGCTATTTTTAAAATGAGTACGATGTATGTTGGTTGCACTATAAAGATACACTGAATAGATATTAACACTTACCTTATACTTCAGTACCCGAAGGTCAGCCGTAACCAGTTTGTGATATCCCGTAAAGTTACATTTACGTATTCTCAAATGAGACTCGATGTAAAACGTACGTGAAACTGTTTGTTATAGACAAATTATATAATAACCTCTTGAGTGGGAGATATTTATTGTGTAGAGCAAGTACTCTGTACCACGTTATCTGGTGGTAAGTATAATATGTGCACTGAGGTCTCTTCGCACCCGCACTTAGTTGTGTGCAGGTCTACAGCCTTTTTTTTTACATTACTACGTTAAGTTACTTGTTTAAAATAAAAGAAACAAAAATCACCTTTAACTGTCTTCACTGCAACTGGTGTCCACACTCGTTTACCGTGCAAATCATATATTTCCCCCTTAAGATTCCGTCCGGAGGCTCCATTGCCGATCTTACCAATGAGCCTGACGTATTTCCTTGGAATCTCAGTGTCACATGTTTTTGCTGCTGGATATCCCGTTACAGCATCGACCTTAAATTGCATGTCACGCATGTTTATTAACATGTTCTCTTAGGTACCTGTATTGTGTCCTATGACATGCTACATGTACAGTATATTGTTTGTTATTCCTCGCTTTTAAGAAAAAAATTGAAACCTACATTGCAACTACCGGTGTTTTTAATATACTTAAAAGTTTTAAACTACTGTATGAATTGCTTTACCGTTTTCTTTCCCTTGTGTAAACTCGTGTAAACTGACGTCTCCTCGATTTTCTTCTGAGGTTTTTCATATGCCCCTTCTTGAACACGCGAAATCTGTTGGGAAAGATGGGTACATGTAAAGATCCATGTTAATCGACTTAATGTACAGTATATTTTTTTCCTCATATTAAAAATAAATTGAAACCTATATCTACTGAGTTAAAACTATATCTACTGAGTTAAAACTACTATACAGTATATTTTTCCTCATATTAAAAATAAATTGAAACCTATATCTACTGAGTTAAAACTACTGTAAGGACTGCTTTACCGTTTTCTTTCCCTTGTGTAAACTCGTGTAAACTGACGTCACGGTATTCTTCTGAGGTGTTTCATATGCCCCTTCTTGAACACGCGGAATCTGTTGGGAGAAATGGGCAATGAAAATATCCATGTTAAGTGACTTAAATAATTCTCATATTCTACCCTGCAATCCAAACTACAGTTGAAGCATCTGGAGTATAGGTGGACCTTAAATTATTCTCAGTCTTGTTTTGTAATTAGCAATGTCAATTAGACGGAATTGTCTAGTAATAGGTTAGAAAACTAAAATGTACACAATACAGGATATAAAACGTATTCTTACTGCAGGGATCGCTTCTTATTGATATTTTGTTAAATATTAATTTTTAGCGCTAAAATCCTCCTTTGTGTACCTTTAATGTAAAAAATGCACGGCTAGGTGACTGGCCTATTAGCATTACCTTGATACGTACCTCACTTATTTCTGTTACGTCCTCTTCTGTGAGTTCGTTATCTGAATTGTAACACCGTAATACGTTGTTAGTTTAATGGGTACTTTAAAGCACATTTTCAACCACTGTGTAAATATTTAATTACCATTCGAATCTTAGTTATGTCGATCGTAACACGTTTAATAATATTTGGTTCCTTGTTTCAAGTGAAAAAATATTCTTAGTTATATAAAGTATATACCTGTATTCTTCCGTCGCCTCCTTCGTCTTAAGAAAAAAGTGACGACAGCAGAAGAAATGGCGAGAATGAATAAAGCGACTGTGACGCCCACTGCTACAGACACTGTAAAATGAGAGCTAACAATATGACCAACAAAACCTTTCAAGGATGTACATGAACTCAAAGAACTTAAACGGCATTTTTAATTTTGATACGATGTATTAACCTAGATTTACGTTGTATCAAAAGTGCATCTGCACAAGGATTTAATACATAGGGTTTATTTTGATTGCATTTTGTATAAAAAACATTTTATCAAAGTAATACTTTAAACGTAAACGGTAAACACACATCAGTAACACACAATGGTATCAAAATGCCACATGGATATTACGTGTCCAAATACCTGTGTTTTCTGTCCGAAGCTCAAACATTCTAGGCTCCAGTTGAGTTTCAAAAGGAAGAGATTCCCCTTCATGTGCAATGATCCTGAACTCATAATTGCCTTCTTTCAGTGAAATGGCCACAGTTACATTGTTCTGTGAGGCTGGGATGTCAGTTGCTAGATCCATGAAAACTGCGTCACCTTCTCTTCTATATTGAACTGTATAATTAATAGGATTTCCCTTCTGAAGTTCCCACACAACGGTCAACTCTTCCTCATTGTACACAACCGACTGAATGACCACACTGGGGAGATCTGCAAACCAAGTCAAAGTTGAATTGCAGTGTAAAGTGCATTGACTTATTTACGAGCACTTATATTCCCTCACCTTAAAATAATGTTGTCACCAAAGAAAAATTCCATCGACATTCTCAGAGAACATAAAATAATGCACTGATTTAACAGTAAGACGCAGTATGTACGATCTCAATCAGTTGTTGTCGAGTTTCACTTATCGTTGCACGACATGTTAAAATGCATCATTTTGTCGTCGCTTAGTCACTACTACGTAGGCATGCCTATCATTATGCAGACACGGGTACATACCTGCTGTTGTGAAATCACCCTCTATCCTTATACTAGCATTAGGCAGCTGTGGTCGCGTGTTCTTAGCCTGGATACTAATCCTGTACGGAGTTGAAGCGTTTAGGTTCTGTAAGATGGCGGACAGTTCTTGTCTGTTGCCTTGTGGAATCTCTTCCAAACTTTGGTATGCTGTGTCATATTCTGTCATCTTTTTATATCTCACCACAAATGACTGAGGATAACCGCCGTCATATCCTGGCACCCACTTCACTGTGATGGTTCTTGATGTTACCTCTGTAGCTGTCATGGAAACTGGAGGTTCTGGAGGACCTGTGAAAATTTTCTATGTTAATATCTGTTTACTGAATAGCACCAGCCAAAATGCCCATTAAATGACACAGCAATAAAATATGCAACCATATATATATATAATCCGAAACTGGCACTTGCTGAACACGTCCATTTATATGAAAAGCTATCAGAAGTAGTCAAATCCCCAAAACGACATCACGATCTTAATAAAACAATGTTCCTTAAGCAATAGTAAGAGTAAGTAATATATGTACACTCACCGTCAGGTTTCAGCTCAAAATCTATGCTCTCCTCGCCAACTTCACTGATGACTTTACAGATATAGGTACCAAAATCATTAATCTGAATATCTGATATCGTCAAGTTCTGCCCAGAACCACGGCTGTTGGTCTCATTCCCAAAGTACCATGTGTATGATTTTGGTGGTGGATAGGCACATACATTGCACACAAAAGTTTTGGTGTTTCTAAGTTCAGCAGCAACTAGTACATTGTGAAAACCACGCAGCTTGGGGGGATCTGAAATAAATCACAATATTGAAAACTATTCAAAATGCCTTATAGTATTTCGAAATGCTCAAAGGGAAGGTTACTCAAACAAAGTAGCTGTATTTAAACGTGGTACATTTTATAATCGATACCGAGATTTAAAAACTTACACTTTGTTCTGACTGTAACTTCACTAGACATGTCTTGCTCTGGTGTCCCTGAGTTCACACTACATTGATATTTCCCATCATATTCAGCTACACTGTCGCAAGAGAAGTTTCCAAAGCTTTTGTTCCACGTTATCATGCTTTTCTTCCCTACGCTGATGCCATATGGAAATGACTGGGCGACTCGGACTGTGGTTACAGTGTACTTTGTTAAATCAGCTATACCAGCGCCATCTTTATTCCATACCAGAATATTGTCTGTTGGTGTAGGGTTTCCAGAGAAGATGCATTCTAGCTTAAAATGGGGATCGCTGTAGAAAGGAGTGATTGTCTGCGGGGCAAGTGGATTGTGAATAAATGCAGGAACTGAAATAATAACATGCATGTACATTAGTAACAGATGTTCCATTCGTGCTAACAGCCAAAATAATCCCTGTACGATACATTTTTTGTATGTAATCCAGCACTACTTACAAGGTATCTTCGATGTAGCCTAAATATAATGGAATAAGGGACTTTTAAAAAAGCACACTTTTCTGATATAATGCGGCAACTGTTGATAATACCAGCCCGCTATATGCAATGACCTTAATGTGATTATACATTACACGTGGCCATGAATAATAAATTGATATAAAAACGCCATTAGATGTTATTGCAGATATAGTATAAGTACCATTAACAACTGCTATCGTCTGAGTTCTTGACGGACTGGAACCAGCTCCCACGGAGTTCCGAACTTCACAGGCGTAACCTACGGCATCACGGATGTCATAGACTCTCATAGTGAAAATGTTGGAGTAAGATGTTGAAATCACAGCATTTCCTTTCTTCACTGTATAAGTGTACGTGGCAGGGTTTCCCCTTTGGGCATGCGGCACGGAGCAGGTCAAGGTGACAGTGGTGTTAATTTGTGGCGAAAGTGAACTTATGGTTAACTTTGGCGTCCCAGGAGGGTCTGAAAAATTATATCAGATACTTCACATATAAAATCTTATTAAACGTTCGAACTTGTTATTATGTAAATGCTGTTTGAACTTACTGATCTTGACATATCAGATATGAATGTACAGGTAATACAAACTGATGCTTAATGCACATACTTGTATTATGCATTAATTAATATTTCCTCGTCATTCTAAAATTACTGATGTCATGCACATATTAACTTCATCGATTAAATCATGTATCAGGCTTACACTGTATAACAACCCTTGAGTGGTCCTCTGCTCGATTTCCAACACCATTGTATGCTCTACATTTCACCCCAACCTCATTTCCTGCACTTTTCCTGGTACTAGCTGAACTCCCAGACTTCCACTTTAATATGCTCTTGCTGGTGGTGATTTTACCAGATACTGTGTGGGGAGGGGTTTCAGTCTCAAATACAGCACTGGGTAGTGCAGCGCCCGTTGACATAGTCCACTGCAGAGAAGCAGCAGGTTTGGCAGTGGCAGTACATTCCAGACGTAAATCTTGACTTACTCTCACTGTCATGGCACTCGGTACAGCAGGGGATATTCTAGGTGGGACTGTGGGAGACAAAATGTTTGCATGTGCATATGCAGATTTTGCTTAAATTTATTTTGCTAATTTTACTTACCAATTAAATAAAAGTACCAGTCATGACCATGATATCCTACTGAGAGTTATAAATCAGTTGATATTTAGACTCAATGAGACAGATGTAAAATTGCATTGTAAATTAATTTGAAACTAAGATAATATATTCCACTAACCATTAACAGTAAGAACAACAAAAGCTGGTGCTCCACTTCCAGCAGTATTAACTGGAGTACAGTGATATGTCCCATCATCAGATACTTGAAGATTGTTCTTGTACAGAGTTCCTGCATTAGTTGCTATCACTGTGGAGGCAGAGTCTTTGGTCCACCTGAATGTAACAGTTGGATTTCCTTGTTGGGTAACTCTGCACTGGAGACTTGCACTATTTCCTATTACCTTGACAACTTGAGTAGAAACTGCCAAGGCTGAACCAGATGGATCTGAATACAGAAATACTTAGGGCATAAATAAAAAATACACATATATCTAGTGTATGAATAACATTTTTATTGTCTTTTTACAACTAGATAAATCAGCTTTAAAATAAATTATCCATCTAAATAACGGAATCAAACCTTTTTGCATTAAGAAATACTCACATAGGACATTGAATGTAAATGTAGCTGAGTTTGTTCCAGCAGTGTTTGCTACAGAACAAGTAAAGGTGCCAGCACCACGTTTAATGTTGGTTATAGTCAGCATATATTTTCCAATCCTCGTTGAGCTTGACAACACCTGACTTCCACGTCGCCATGTGTACGTTACTGGATCTGAACCACCCACATTCTCACAGTATAAAAATGCTGTGCTATCCTCAACGATGTCCCTGTTGACTGCACCAGATGATGAGGTGGTGATTCTTGGAACAGATGGTGGCACTGGAATACGTGTTTCTCATATATTTAGTGGAAGCAACATGCTGCATTGGTAAATAAGATACATATTCATGGAGTGATTATATTATTTGGTAATTTTCCATCCTATTATAACCATTTCAAATTAAGATCAAACTGGTGCAACTTTATACCTTATCTAAAATAACACATCCCTGAACGCCGCGGTAAGTTAAAACAATGATTTATCAACATAAATGTGAATGGTGGAATAAAACCTCTTCACATCTAGAAATACTCACATATGACATTAAATGTAAAAGAAGCTGAGTTTGTTCCAGCCACATTTCTAACAGTACAGGTATAGGTAGCAGTATAACGTTTGATATTGGTTATGGTCAGCTTATATTTGCCACGTTCCATTGTCCCCGACAACACCTGACCTCCTCGTCGCCATGTGTACGTCACTGGAGTTGAACCAGCAATATTCACACAGTATAAATATGCTGTTGTACCCTCAACGACGTCCCTATTGATTGCACCAGATGGTGAGGTGCTGATTCTTGGAGCAGATGGTGGCACTGGAAGAGGAGATCGTGTCATGTGTTTTAAATATCAGTCTTTTAAACCTTAAGTGAAAATAAAATGCTTCAATGATATATCAAAATGTTAAAAATTGGAATTGACAAATGTATATTATTAAAATTGTTCTTATTCAACCATATGCTCTGATTGTTAAAGCACTAAAATAGTCTGATAGATGTTTGCTATATACTGCGTAATGCTCATTTACCTGGTGTAGAGTGAAGGCTTTGATTTGAAGCCAGATGCTGATATTGAAAACACTACGCTACCAGTATTGGAATAAAACGTTTGTAGATTGAAAAATACTCACATATGACATTGAATGTAAATGTAGTTGAGTTTGTTCCAGCAGAGTTGGATACCGTACAGGTATAGGTAGCAGTATAACGTTTGATATTGTATATGGTCAACTTATATTTTCCACTTTCCATTGATCCAGACAAAACCTGAATCCCACGTCGCCATGTGTACGTCACTGGGTCAGAACCATCAACATTCTCACAATATAAATATGCTGTTGTATCCTCAACGACGTCCCTGTTGACTGCACCGTATGGTGAGGTGCTGATTCTTGGAGCAGATGGTGGCACTGGACGTTCATGTAAAATGGTGCATGAGCTATTCATGGCGATGGAATGTCTACTTTAGAGGCTGTGAACTCAGCATCACACAGTCTAATATCAGTGTAAAACTAGTCCAGACTGACATTTGCGGAAAATGTACATGCACCGATTTAATCTTCAAAACCAGCATGATTCGAAACTAAGATATTCTTTTTATTGACTCATTAGGATCATGCACTGGTGTGAACAGCATAATGAAATACATAATTTGCTCCCTTCAATAGACATTTTGTATTGAGCATATTATGTGAGTCATTATTTTTACATTTGTAACAGAGCTACGATACATTAAGCAATTAGATTGTTGGCTTTAAATTAGGTATTGATAAATATTCAGACAAGTTAAGATATTTCCTTTTTAATGTCAATCAAGGCCAACAGTCATGGCTGGAGGGTGGCTAGTCCCTTAAGTGTTAAAGAGGGCGGCTGATCTGTCAGTAAAATCTGAATCAAGCTTGAGTATACGACCTACCTGTCACAATAAGTCTCGTATAATCCTGTCTCTCACTGTTACTTGTACTTAATGAACAGCCTGTTTGACTGAGTATACGGATCTTACACGTGTACAGCCCGCTGTCCTGTTGTGTTACAGACTGCAGCCTCAGAGATGTCCGGCCAGTTATGCTGGCTCTATTTCCCCACGTGTTGATGTTTGGATAAGTTGAAATATAAGGATACGACTGTGTCAGATTGTCACTGGATGTTGTCCATGTGACTCTGTAGAAATACACAACTCCATAACTTACAGTAAGTGAACATGGCAGATCAACAGAGCGTCCTTGAATACCATCCACTGTCGAAGGCGCAGACACTGACCATCTGCACGATGCACCTAAAGCTACAAGGTCCATTTCAATAAATGACATCATCTGCAGTACGTATCAAGACTAGAAGTCAACTGGTGAGCTGATGAATACAATATCTGCACAAATCCGTGACTGCTTACAAATGACTACATTCGTCTACAGATTCAGTGTTGAGAAAAAGGAAGTATATAAATTTACCTTCAATTGTTAAAGGGTGAAAGGAATTGTCCTGCTTTTTTAAGTTGACTATATTGTATAGTCTTTCGAAAAATATGTCTCAATTGTTAAGGCAGTGAAATCATTCCACCTTTTGTCATAAATACCCTTTGCACTCTCTTGTGAGGTCACTAAATCTTACCATTTGCTGTCCCAACGATTGTCAAAATTACTAGTATTCCTTTCTTCCCCGATGTCCAGCTATGACGGACCTTGCAAATGACGTCCATTTCAACAGCGCACTTTGCAATACAGCTGAAATTATAAACCACAAAAGCCTGAAACATTTCATTAATCTGTAAGGATGGAAACCAACGGGCGTGACAACCCCTCCCGATCTAAATTTCTGAAAATCATTACCTGGGCGTTGGAGTATTCCTGTACTTTCCTTGGGGTAGTTAACTTCTGCAGTAATTAAAAGCAGTGCCGTGCGTCTACATCTGGCGAAGATGGACGCTAGTGCACGCATATTCCAACACTAAGGGTTGGCTAGAAAAGCAAAAACTGCTAAGCAAATTTTCTTACCTCGTACGTACACGAAGTATCTACGCCAAGTAAAATACAGTAGAGCTTTGACAAAACCTAAATTGTTTACTTAAAAAGTTTGCCTACTTCCGCGTTCCCGAGCACCCTTTTCAACGCATTGAATGCTAACTGAGGTTGATGCGACTTTTACACCAGACGCAGTTCTATTAGGAAAAGTTCGAATTACACAAGTTGATGGCAGGCATTCGGGTTGATGCCTATATATCTGAACACTAAAAAAAACGTCGCCTTTATTAGCTTACGTAAACATACAGGGTAGTACATTTGTGAGAAAATGATATGGACCGTGTATATCAAACAGTCTCCAAAGTGAAATGTTAGACTCACAGTGACACATTTAATACTGAATCATATGATGTTCTAGATTCAAGTTGTACTCCATAGAAAGGTTGAAAGGACAAGTAAACAATACAAGTTCCCATGGTGACGAAGGATCACGAGACCGGAGAACAAGCGCGCCCCCATGGGTCCTATCAAACTTGTCTTTTGACAAAAAGGAAAAAAGATGAAATAAAATAGAAATAAATAGAAATAAAACAGGTACAGATAAGAACAATGCTCGATTTGACACTAACATATTGTCTTTGTGATGTTAGTAATTGACAGCCACGAGTGAATAAGGAGCGGGGAGTGTTATGTAGAATAACTTGAGTTGGTTGACATGACCTCGTCGCACTTAAGCGAGAATGTAATGTAAACGGAGAAAACGATGTAGGAGGGTGTAGGGAGAGCAATGTAGGAGGTTGAAGAAAGAAGAAGAAAATGTACTTAAGTTAGGAAGTGACAATAAAGAATATGAAGGAACATGAAAGTTGTTCAGTTCTTACCTCGCGTAATAAAGTCAATATCATCGTGACATAAATGGTGTCGAATGCTTGACAACGAAAAATCCTCCAAAAGGTTTTAGGGCTCCTTTGTTACCTTTGCTCGTGGAAGGCAGCTTTGATAGATTGTCTGTTGACTACATAACGTCTCTGCCAGTTACGAGTAGAGGGAATAAGACACTTGTTACATTCATAGACAGTTTAACTGGATGGCCGGAAGCATTCCCGGTACCCGACATTACAGCACCTGCCATTGCAAGGTTGCTATTTGATGAAATAATGTAGGCATGGGGTACCCTAAACACTCCCTGCTCCTTATTTACTCGTGGCTGTCAATTACTAACATTACATCTTTAAGTCTGCATTCTCACACTGACAAATTTTTCTCTTCACAAATAATTCATAATTCCTTATGAAGATCTTGACGCAGGGGTGGCGTTGTTGTTTAAGTATAAAAAGCCGAACCTTTAACGTCTTTAAATATTTCTTGATGACTTCCTCATCTTGGACAACAAAATTTGAATATGACAAAGGCTATATGCAAGGATGAAACAAACAGCGTAATTATTTCAGGTACCTTATTATTTTTTATAAAATAATACGATAGCAGTTGGCCATTACCAATAGATCAGCAGTGTATGAATTAGCCAAAACAGAAAATCACCGACCATATAAACTGACACATTGTTAGCGCCAATATCACACGATGGCGAATTCATCAGAGGCGCACGTCCACTTATCTATCAATCGCATAATCGAGGTGGCAATTCACTCGATAATACTAGCGATAAGTAAGCCAAGGTGTGACGGTGTCATTAGAATTCACTATAGGACATATCGGACCAGGTTGTATGCTGTATGGCAGTGTGGAAGATGGACAGGGGGACCTTCTTACTGTCGGTTTTAACACTGTTAATGCCTTACGGTAAGTGAAAAATCACGTTTGGAAGTATTTCAAATTAAAGGGCATTAATCGATCTGTTCACTTTCTTGCGTATTTTTTCATTAACTGTGAATGTTATTTTTTATGCTTTTTAAAGCATGTATGTACCGCGAATGGAAATATTTTGAATAAATCTGTAAGTTAAATGTTAAGTAGGAATTAAAAGCTAGTTTCGTACTCCTCAAGGATCATGGGATCACTGGAAGTATTTGCAAATTTTCAAAACTTTTTTATTTGTCAGTACGCTTTGTTTTAATCTGTCTCTTCGTCCATTACATAATAAAGTAAGACTGCCCCATTCCGTTGTTTCAAGATTAAAAATTGACCATATGCAACCAATGTGATAGATTAAAACGAGCATAGTTGACCTCTGAGCTTTCATAGGGCCTACAGATGGAGGCAATAGGTCTTGAATATATTTACCATACAGCATATTCATTTCAATGGTCACCTATCTTTCTGCTTTGTCGTTTATCTTCAACCCTTGTTTTCCTAAAGCCATGATGAACAACTGCCCTTCAGACTGGCAACTAGTTCAAGACTCGTGTTTCAAACTATTCGAACAAGAAAAGGAATGGTCGACAGCAAGGTGAGTAATACGGTTTGAACGTTTACGAAAGATATAAAATAGGAAGGTATATTATTTAATTTAAACTTTAACTTAAATTAAACTGATTTGATGCATTTCTTAATATGGATATGATCGTTCGGTATCATATACGTCCGTGGCGGAATCGGGGGGGGGGGGGGGGTCCTCAGCTAGGTTCAGAAAAAAAAATTACACCAATATTCCCCTCTTCAAATTGGAATTTTGACTAGCCAAGGGGAATAGGGTCGGTTTCGCATCCGAGGCATGTCATTTACAAAAATTACGCCCCCCTCTGCTTCAAATAATCCTGGATTCGCCCCTGTACGTATTGCTTAAACCGCTCTAGTTAGAAAGGTAAAGCAGACTCTAACTGTGAAGACGATGAAGACAATTAATCTTCAATCATGTTTTTGGATCTATCAGTATCAGTGTCGCTATTAATAAAATCTTATCATTTTAATTTATCAATATAGTTCTGACTGTGGTTATTACGGCGGATATCTAGCCACTGTAGACAGTGATATACAGCAGCAATATCTGTACGACGTGTCCAAATTCCAAGATAAACCGATCTGGTTGGGTTATTCCTCTTGGAACAATGGGGTAATTTTATATAAATATTATCCAAACAGCTTTATATAAACCTAATAAGTAAACGGAAGCTTCTTGCCAAACATATTAATTTCATAGGGACATGATAAAGTAATGATAATTTATTTTACATAAGTAATTTTAGTATGTGCTTCCAATTACGCAGTTTTCTAACTTTGGCAATTCAGTGGCGTTTCTAGTTTGTCGAAGGAGTTACCTGTAAAAATCATTTAACAGAATGAGACGGTATGGAAGAAACTTTCAATGGAACTCCCGGTATCCAGTGAGAACCAGTCCTCAGTGCCAGAGTATTGGAGCGAAGGAAAACGACCGAAGTTGTTGCCGTAAGTATGATATTTGTGATTGAAGAAGCTGAATTAAATTCGCATTTATTAACAGACAGACAAAGAATACAATATCATGTATCGACACAAGGGAATTTTTATAGTAGGCCTATATGTAGGTCTTTCAGACTTCAATAGTTTTGTGTAGATATCCGCGTACACATTTAAAATCAATTACAATGGTGGAATGGCATGACACGGAATATTAGCGTAAGAAGCAGAAGAACGAAATTCATTTGCCGACTGTTCTGACATCAAAAAGTCGTCTGTTTAAAAGAATAGTTTAATACGCTCTAGTAATTATTAATGTTACATGCATTGGTAGTGTCATTGGTAGTGTCGTTGTTATAATTATAAAAAAGTTAAAATATATTAAGACAATCACATGCCGTCACCTTTTCAGTGACCAAGCCAACGATTCGTGTGTCGTGGTAGACCCCACCTATAGTGCCGCCCGGGCATCGTGGGCTGCCACCAGTTGTAGTACTGAGAGAGCATATATGTGTAAGAAAACTGAAGGTAAGCAAAGGACGTTTGGTGCTATTTTTTTCAGATTTATTTCCATATGCAAAAGAGGTCTGGCTTGCCTCACACGGATTTATCAAAATTCATACACGGATGAAATTGGACTCATGGATATGAGCGCACACCTCTATTAGTCACCCTTTAACCTCTGTCTAAAGGTATTGGATATATACGGACACTGCCGTTGCAGGATCGGATGCGTTAATTACGACTCTGTAAATAAGCTTCAATAAATCTTTAAATCAGATTGGTTATGGCAACACAGTGGTACAGGGGTACATCACCCAAGTCATGTTCATATTTCTATTCATCAATGATCGTATTTTAGGTGTTTGTGCAATCGGCTGGCGTTCTCACAACGGTACATGTTACCAGTTTAACATTAACATGAAGCTGTCCTGGTATGATGCCTCAACGTACTGCAAATCCCAGGGTGGAGATATGGTGGCTGTGGACAGGTAGGGAATGGTGTAGTGTTTTATTATGTGTATGGATAATATAATATAATATAATATAATATAATATAATATAATATAATATATGATATAGATGCAGATAGCGGTACTGCAGTCTCCTGCTGCTCTTATGTATTGCTTGTGCCTTTCTATTCAGATGTAGATTTGAAGTATCCTCTATGAAAAATGTTTAAGCGTATTTGTGATTCTCTTTCAGTAATGATGTCCAGTTATTCCTTATGGCACAACTGAAAGAGCTAGGCCTGGATGAAAATGAGAGGTTATGGTTAGGAGGCTCGGGTCAGTTTATTTGATTGCATTCACATTAAAATTCAAAATATTTGTGAAAGGAGAAAAAATAATACTTGTTTAAAAACATTGCCAACAGAGTAACATTTTTCTGAAATCAAAAACAGTTCATACCTATGTATAATACTTCATCATATTGATACCTTATATTACAAGTGCCGATAATATCAATAACAATGTTATTATAAATGATACAAACTATGATAACTATAATGATTATAATTATAGTATTTTTTGTTAAAATAACAAAAATGAATCTCCGCGCATAACCTCACCAATTGTCACCTGAAGCGTACTGCCGCATAATAACGTTATAAATATGTTATAAATATGATAATTCGTACAGTCAGCAACATTTATTACACTGGCCTAGTTACCATCGCATTCCAGACGTGGACGACACGCCCAAGATGCTGAAATGGCCAAGTGGTGGGGCAGTCGATATCAACGCCACTTATTGGTCATCTTCCGAACCAAGAAACAGTAGTCAACCGCTGTGCCTAGAAATGTTGTCTGGTTCGTAATACAGTTATTAAGGTGTTGTCAAATCGGGGGGT
>NW_019774203.1:499377-574857 GCF_001039355.2 Lingula anatina
TAACACTTCAATATATTTTCGTTTTTAAAACCGAATTATTGCATATTTTATCATCATATTTGTCGTTTAAATGAGTTTCGAATACAGTTGTATCATATCAGGGGTAGAATGCCAAATATTCTATTTCTATTGTTATAACAAAGTTGCTTATTTCAGCCCATTCTTTTGGCGCATTTACATATGTCCACACCAAATAACGCGTTTATAGACTATACATATGGTATATTTCACATATTTGTTTCTTTTACCGTAGGTGGAGAATGGAGCACAAGTGATCAGTGTTTGAAAGAACAGTCTTTCATTTGTCAGATTAATGACGGGAAAGTAGTTTATCCGCCAACGGTGAAACCAGGTAATTAATTGGACTTTATGGAGTACACAGCCGTTTCACTAGTACTTTAATTATGCCTTGATGATGATAATTGATATTGCTATCTCTTTTATTAGAAAAGTTTTAACTTAAAAGATTTATCATAAAAGATATATTGTGTTGCCATGGATGATATCTTAATTTGAAATTAAACATTCAGTCGAACTATAGTTGTTAATTTGACTTTAATTCCAACGTTCCTCGCTCATCACACTTATTTCAACACACATTGTTGTTATTGACTACTCATATACACTATGGCACTTCTCTCGTCTCAGCTAAAGGCAGCTGTGACCCAGGCTGGGAGGCATATGTTTTTTTCTGCTATTATTTTGACAACGGCGCCTCTGTTACCTGGCTTGAGGCACAGAACATATGCCAAAATTTGGGGGCAGAGATGGTGCAGGTCACGAACGTCAGAGAGATGTCCTTTATCAATGGTGATTATCATAAACTAGAGAAATTCCGTTTGTTGAAGTTTGTTTTGCATATTCGAGTATCTGCCTTTTTCATTTATTTCATAATTACTTCAAAAGACAAGATTTCTTGCTTTGGCTTCAATACACGACTTTTTGGTTTTACAGATGACTAACAAGTAGGTGAAACAAAATAGTTTGCATTTCAATACACACATATATATAGTCAACATAAAAATATAGCATGTGCATTATTGTTCCTAGGTCATTTAACTGTCAGTACATGGCTTGGATTGAGTGACAGGAGCGCAGAGAGTGAATGGGAGTCGACAAACCAGAAACTGGTATGTCTATGTGAAACAATTTTGCAATGTCTCCGTTATGTCTTGTAAATGTTGCTCAAATTATAGGCATGAGGTATATCTACACGTGCACAGGTAGTTTAAAGATGCATAAGCAAAAGTTTTTCCTATTGGTGTTCTATAGCATTCATAAATTGGTGTTAATATTATTAAAATATTAAGATTGCATTGTAGATTATATTTCAAATGACACGAAGTTCTCGTATTGCCATTTCGCTGGTATTCACCATTCACCACTATTTCTTTCTTCTTTTTAGTAAAGCAAAAAATATGTAAAAATGCGATATGTTTGTCCTCTTAAAAATGGAGTTTTAAATTGTATACCTGCACATTGCAGGCAAAGTACAGCAATTGGATCCCAACAACACCTGCTTCCGGTGGCGGTGGAGGCGCCCAGGGATACAAGTGTGCTATTGTGTTAGCAGGGAAAACCAAAGGCTTCTGGGACGAAGTACCATGTGACCAAAATAATGCTTACATGTGTCAAAAACTAATAGGTAATTTGCGTAGATTTGTGTCCAAAGCTTACAAAGTGAAAAGTAGAATTTGATAAATATGAATAAATCCCGTGCTTCAGTGCAGTGACACGTTTAAGAATAGATTATTTGCATCAAAAATTCATTTTTTTGCTTCAGGGCCGATGACAAAGTTTGTTTCTACCACGACGGAGAGTAAGCGAATTTTCTTTATTATTCTTTTTCTTCAATAAAATGAGAACTTGCATGTTTAAGGTTTAGTGAAAAGACGTTGTTTTAACGATTTCAGGGACCCTCATCTGTTGCTTTTTAAAATACATATCTTATGAAAGATAAAATGTATTCATAACTATTTAATTAACATGTGTCTTGCAGTGAAGCTTCTTTTATTGATTCCAGGTGGTAACTCGAATAAATGTGGACAGTCCTGGCAAGATGACCCATTAAGTGAGTTTTGTTACCAGATTCACACAAACAGCTTGTCTTGGTCCGAGGCACAATTACAGTGTAAACACAATGGAGGGGAAATGGCCAGTATCACCAGTCTCCAAGAACAGCAGCATATTGCTGGTAGGGTGTTTATTTTAATTTCTAACACTTCACACAACAGGGTTCAATTAAATCTGTAAACACATAAACAATAACTAAAAAAATCGTGTTTATTTTCATATTTGATTAACTGGTTGGCAAGTGCTTTATTTAACTTATCTCAACATTTTTTTTTGATAAAGAGATGTTATTTGTTTTTTTCTAGCCAGAATTCGGGCCATTCCAGACACGAAATATTTCTGGATTGGAGGCAATGCTCTTTGGCGTGACTACGGATGGGTTTGGAATGATGGGGCTCCGATGGCCTTTTTGAATTGGGAAGCAGGTAAACGGAATGACTTCTGTAAATCATTTAAATAAAAGTACATTGCTTTGGATATCACTTTTATATTAAAACGTTTTAATTACGTATTTGTCAGTTTTTCTCGTCCATGTTAAAGGTCGACCACATTATACTAAAAACGCAGACTGTATGGAAATGGATGCACTGAGCGGTGTGTGGAGGGACGAAAATTGTCACAACAGGAGAGGGTACATCTGCAAGAAAAGAGGTATGAAGCAGAGATAAGGAGAAACAAGCACTTTATATCCTGTAAGAACATCCAGTTTTCCTCAGACCTAATGTTCATTTTATTTCACCACATTTATTTCACCACATATACATATATTCCTTCTAATTTTCACTATATTCAAAGGATCAACGCAAAATACAACACCATCAACGGCGCTGTCATCAACAACCGAAAAGCCAGGGTATCCGCATTGTGACAAAAGCTGGTCGCTGTATGGCCAGAACTGCTACCGAGTGTCTGAAGACCCTGGACAATGGACAGCGGCCAAGAGCACCTGCAGACGAGAAGGTGGCGACATAGTTTCTATACTTAGCGCCAATGAAAACGACTTTGTTACCAGTTTGGCGGCAGAAAAAGGAGGTGGGTACCATAAACACTGTGTAGTTAATTCCTTGGCTTCAAACCACCAAAACTACATATACGTAATGGCAATGATACAGTGTGCCACTAATTCCTTTTGTTCCACCCAAGTATGATTTCATTTATTTTTATTCCATCAAGTAAATTTTTGCACATATGGAATATATGTTTTATATGTTTTTCAGAAAACCCAGCAGGTTATTGGACAGGGTTAAACGCCCTGAGAATATCAAATCAGTTTGAGTGGACAGATGACACATCAGTCTCGTTTACAAACTGGGGTGCCCGTGAACCCAACGTACACTTGGGCGACCAGCTATGCGTTAGTTTACATGCCTCGGAAACTGAAGTGAGGAATAGGCTAATCAGCTACGTCCAAAACAGTTATATTTAGATGACTGTCGACAGCTTTGCATCGTTATAATTGTAAACGTGAAATAAATCTGCAACAAGCGTAATGCAAGGAAACTATGTTTTAGATTTGGTCTCTTTCAAATAGATAACTGAGAAAAGTCAAACTTTAATTTTTTACATTTATTGTTCTAAGTCGTTTATTCAATTATTAATACAGGCCGGTAAATGGAGTTCCACCGACTGCTTCCTGTCATTGCCGTATATCTGTAAACGGCCTGCAGCCAGAGTGACGTCACCACCTTCTGTGATGTACAAAGGATGTAATAAGGTATATAGAGTGTATGCTTTTACTTTATAATATCGGTTTCGGTACATAAATTGAGGGAGATTCAAAACATCAAATAACAAACATCTTTCTAAATTTACCAAAGTAATGGTTTATACATTTTTATATGTACTAAGGGCGTCACTGCTGCATACAAAGGATCCTGCTATACCGTCTCAAGTAGTAGAGTCACGTGGTCAGATGCTGACGTCATGTGCAGAAACTCTGGAGGACATCTGGTTGAAATTAACAATCGGTAAGTCAATTATTCTTTATTTTATGAGCACAAACATTCACATGTCATTTCAGGTGATACGGTTATATTTATTTCTATCATTCACAAAAAAATGTCAAAAGAAAAACGGTGTAATAAATATTATATGCGATAGGAAATCTTCATCCAAAATTGACTTCACTAAAAAAAGCCTTTTAAACGAGCGTGTTAATTTACATACATATTTTAAAGTCTAGAACAAGCTTACTTAGCAGCCAATGTTGGAGAACATTGGTTGGGTATTGACTATTGGATTGGACTGAGCAAGGATGAGAATGGCACCTATATTTGGAGCACGGGGTACAAACTGGAGTTTACTAATTGGGACAGAAGGCATACTGGTAAGACAGCCCGCTTATTGGATTGTAAAGTACAAAAATGACATAATAAAATTTAGTGTTTTGAAGAGCACACGTCTTCTCTGTTTTACAAAACGGGCCATTCTGTGTTTCAACATATTGCTTTAACCCACAAACAGCGCTCATAAAAGAATAAAGGGCAGAAAAAATCGACGAATAAATACATAGATAATAATTAAACAGCATTTTTCAAGCGCGTTTTTCAAGCGCGTTTTCTCTGTGTGATCGAAGTTGTCGTGATTTCCAGGTAACGAGGCACCCAAATGCGTGGCCCTTACCGGTGCTTTACCATCGACTGGAACCTGGTCTACCAGAGCCTGTTCCTTGGAAACTCGTTATATCTGTGAATTCCCCAGGGATGGCTTCTCAACACCCTCCACCGCCAGCACTACCCCCAGACCCGCCTCCTGCCCCACGGGGTATAAGTGGTCGGAGTTTAGTAATATGTGCTACCTAGTACGTTCATCATTACATGGTTGAAAATTTCGTACTTTAAGAGATGATGGTCAAGGATAATCAAGTACAGTATAGGTCAACTCATATATTTTGAATGAAATGATACGTTGTAAATTGTCTTGTACAATATTATATCCACATATTTGATGGGCCTAATACAGATAATTAAAGCTCATTTGTCAAGCCAAATAAAGTTAGCGGTGATAATATCTAAATAATCTACAATTCCAGAGGGAACAGCTTTACGGCAATCAGCGTCTTACATGGTTCGAAGCACAAGATTTATGTACAAACATTGGCGGTGAACTGGCCACGATCCACAGTGAGGAACAAATGAAAGCGGTGATGGGACCACACACGCGCTTGTAGGCGCTCAACTTTTCACTTTCACTTTCAACATGGGCAGCAACTTTAAATAGCAACATCACGATCTATATATAAACATGATTAGTGCAAATACGTATTGGCTTTGGTATAAGCTTTTATCATTTCTGCTCATTTTGTTTTCATGTCCACAATTGGCAAAAAAAAATGTGTTATCGTTAAATTAATGTAATTACGATATCCGTAGCCTTACGCATCATTCAGGGACCGCACATGGATGGTTATACATGTATCTCTATTAACAGTTTGGCAAAATACTGGATCGGCTTGTACAAACCTGACAATAATGGCGGCTACGTGTGGATAGACCAGTCCGCCCTGGACTTCACCAACTGGGAGGACGGAGAACCAAATGACCACAACGGACTGGAGGGATGTGTACAACTGAACCGAAGATCGACGAAATGGAGCGATGTGAATTGTTACGCCAAGAGGGACTACATATGCCAGTTCCAAAAAGGTACAACATGGAAATAATCTCATTCGTGATATATTTTGTCTATTTTGTTGGTTGAAATGTAAGGTAGGACGTTAGAGTGTTATTATGTAGCAAACATTACGGACTTGACTGAACTTCTATACGCGGCATTGTCGCTTTATCATTGTAGAAGACTGAACATAATATGTTGATATAGTTATGCCTATTTATGCTTTATTCATTTACGTAATTCAGGAGACCCCATTTTGACAACAGCACGCACGGTGAAGCCGACACCCGGTAAATGAAATAATAACATTTTTTTCTAAATTTTGATGTAGAAAAAAAACATGGAAATCCAGCGTGTAGTTTACAACAAATAGTTTTGTGTAATAACTCAAAAACAATTGTAACTGAGTGTAAAGTTACCGTTTTATGATAAATGTTCTGTTTCAAGTCTTTCATTTTATTTCATTTTATTCTGAAGTCAGTCCGATTTTTCAGCGCCAACTTGCGAAAACCACCCTAAGTGGTTAGCATACCAGAATTACTGCTATTTCATCAGTCCTACCTATGGTCCTGGCTCCAAGTACTCGTGGCATGACGCAGCAAAATATTGCATGCAAAATGGCGGAAATCTCGCCAGTATTCACGACGAAGACGAGAACAGATTCGTTTTGCTTGAGGTAGATTACGATCAGAATCTGTTTGAACAACACATATACAAATTTGATTTGATTACTAGCACAGTCCTTATCCAAAATATTCCATTTTAAAATATAGTTCATTATCATGACCATTTATGCCATTGCTTAACTTGCATGGACTTTTTATTCAATTTTTATTTTAAAATTTATCACAAAAGGGTTTTGACAATATCGATATTGCGTGCATGTTATATTTTTCCATTGCTTTATATTGTAGACAACTAGGTTACGTCATCACGAGAATCCCTGGTTCTGGATTGGACTGAACGAGCTAGATTTAGAAAGTTACAAGTACGTTATGATCAAATTTAAATGGGTAATTCTCATACAGCTACCGCCAAATTGTATTTCAGAAAGCGTAAAGAACTGAGGATATGAACCCTAATGTTTATTAAACAGAAAGAGCGTTATGATACTCAACAATAAATACAAAAAATCCCTATTCAAGTTAAAATACTGCTTCACTTTTATTACTCTTATGCAAATGTATATAGGCCTACTTATTAATATGTTTATTCATATACATACACATTTAGCAGTTCAATCTGACGATTTGGAGTGGTATATATGGAGTTGCTGAGTTCCTTTCCAGTTAAATATTCTCTTCATCTTTAAAATAACATTTATATTTTTCATAATACATTGTCATGCATTATTTCAAAGAAAGGAACATGTATGCAATATTAAAAAACCGATTAAAGCGAGTTTCTGTTGTTTCCTCAGATGGTCTGATGGGACAACCGTCGACTTCCTGTCCTGGGAGGAGAACGAGCCAGATGACAACTATGGCGGACAGAAATGTGTCGGGTTTATAACAGAGACAGGTATGTCAATATACAAGACAATGATTCCCTCTTTAGGAATGATTTTGATATCTCACTTTTGTTTATCAGTTTATTCGTTCCTCCCCATTTGTTTATTTATGCTGTCCATCACCATATCGTATACGACTTTACCATTAATTCTTATTCGGTTATCCTTGATCCTTTGCAAAACGGGCATAAACAGATGTTCTATATTCGGGTGCAAGATGAAACACAGGTATACCAGAATATGTCCAATTAAAAGTTAAGGCGGCAATAATAATAAATAATGTTATCACTACAGGTCACTGGCATGATGAGAACTGTGGCATAGAGAACAGGTTCATCTGTAAGAAACACAAAGACAGCATGACGACCGTGACACCGTCCCCTACACCAGTTATACAGGGGAATTGCCCCCCAGGGTACCACGGGATTGGTGAGCGAGTCTTATTTCTGTAAACCTTTGTATCATTTAAACATAACATATGGATGAATTCAACCAAATAATGTATAAAGAAATAACTATCAAAAACCGCTTTCCTTTGTGAGGTAAGAAATATGATAAGCAACTTGACATAAAAATATGTATGACCGTAAAGGTAGAATTACAATTTGAAGCATGTAAATAGGCCATACAGTATGTAGCAGTCGTGGAAAATTTAAAGATAGATCCTATAACAACCATAATTAGAGCTAAAACAAATTGTATTTGGAGTACGCGTGATTCAAAGTACATTGTGTGTTATTAGGCTTACACAGTCAGGATTAACATTTTATAATTAGGGAAATGTGTCTCACATTTTATCCGTTTTGTTAATATAGTTCTCTTAAGATAAGTGACAATGTTATACTTGTTCTATCTGTTGCCACTGAAAATTCTGAAACATTCGATCAGGTAACAAATGCTACATTCTGTACGGCGACGCCATTGATACCACACAGTTGTTAAACTGGACAGAGGCGCTGGACACATGCGCGTCATTTAACAGCACTATAGCCAGTATTACTAACCCGCTGGAACAAGGTACAGTGAAAAGTATTTCAACAAAAAATTAATAAAAATAATAAATCAAATAATAAATGATAAATAAACTAATAAATGTTGTATGTCTTTGTGTTTGATGTGCTTAACACTCCAGCACAACATGTGTATAAATATTTTCACATATACAACTTACAAGGTACATTGTACAGGTGCAAAATACTTGCTAGCGCGTTACTATACCACTTTGGACATTCCGCTTGTCCCAAAAAATATTTTTCATAAAGAATTTACATGTACATATTTTCATAAAAGTGAACCTGTGATGAAAACGATAATACGTAGATTATTTACATTTCCAAAAATGGACCCAGAACCCGCACAGATTATTTTGCTTCCATTACAGCGTTGATATCAACTCTTCTCAAAGGGGAATCGGTGGATTTTTGGATCGGCTTCCATAAACGGTTCATAACCGGACAAAATGTCCAGAAAATTGAGTGGGTGGACAATTCGAAAGTAGACTTCGATTACTGGAGCCGGGGTGAACCGAATGGTGGAACTTATGGAGTTGCCATGGTAACTCGAGTGGCAGAACAGTCGATACGTTCATTTATGTATCAACTGAGATATTTTCTGATTAGCTTGTTTCTACATTTTGAAAACATATGCTGAGACAAGTTTAAATATTCACGTCAAGTAAAGATCATCACAGGTAACTGTGTGTGGAAACAACATGATTTGTTTGTCCAGAAAATGTTATGATTGAATGTACAAACTGGATTAATCTCTCAAAATAGTCAAAAAGAACAGTTCAAAATATATATATCACTAAGCACTTCAATGAGTATACACAGTCACTTCCGACAGAGTGTAAGCATTATCTTTCAGGAAGATTGCGTCAACGTAATTTCTCGTGGCTTCTCGGCCGGACGTTGGCAGGACCGCAGGTGTGATATTAAGATGGGGTTTGTGTGCCAAACGTGGAAAGGTGAGAGCATTAGTTCAAATGTGCATATTAAAAATGGCTATAACATAACGCTGATGTCTAGATGTGGCACATATAACGCATGGTGTCAATCCGAAATTGTTACAAATCACCAGCCAGGTTAGTCCTGACAGCAGTACGTCATGCAAAAAAGTCTGAATTGATATACCCAGGCAGATTTAAGACAATTAAAGCACGTCCTAAGCAATTGTGACTTATGATTTCGATTCTGTATGCTCAATTTGTGTTGTTTACATTCAAATGTGTGATATCGGCTGACAACCAACACGAGTTCGGAAGCGGCCAGGAAGACATGATACTTGATGGTTTTGACGGATTTCTACAATCATGACTAAAATTATTACTGATCTTCATTTCATTCTACTGGTTTCAGATGCCAGCTACCCGACTCCTCCGCCTTCCCAGTCCCCGTCACCCTGTCCCCTTGGTTACGAGTCGTTTGGTGACGCCTGTTACCAGGTAACGGCCGCCATGACGTGGGAGGAGGCCAACGCCACGTGTCGACGTCAACAGGACCACCTCGTGTCTGTAACTGAACCGTATGAACAGGCTTTTGTCTTGCTGAAAAGACAGAGGCATACGTCTGGGCCAATTTGGTTAGGGCTGACGAGGAGAGGGGTGAGGAAGATTTGTGTGAAAATGATTACTTTAATAATTTCAGTGAAGGCTATATTATGAAAACGCAAAGAAATATGAACAATTAAAATACTGTCACTTTTCTCCTTGAATATGACATGAACTTAACAATCACCTGCAAGGACTATTACTGTGCCACACTGGGCAACCAGTGTGGAGTGAAGGAAACAAAATACGACGAATAATTTTGTAAAATTTCATTGATGCTATATGATAATAAGCAACATTTTTGGTGTTTTAAATCCATCGATCAATCAAGGAGACAGTTTTAAGTAACGTTCTGTAATTATGCGAGTTTGGCTAACATAAACATTATTGAAGTATAACTCAAATGTGACAAAACGTTGATAACGGATATCTGTATATCGTTATCATACGTATATGACATTTTCATTCACACGTTTCGTTAATAAATGAAGAAAGGAACTGACCAAATATGTTACAAAAACCAATTATTCATTTAAAATAACTTTGGATCATTCTTTCGCAGTCCTTATATTACTGGGTGGACGGTTGGCCTGTATCATATGTCCACTGGGGGTCTACGGAGCCGTCACGTGGGGAGACAGACAGGTGCGTGGCTCTGATGCCAGACGGGAACTGGAACGACACGGACTGTGGTTTGAAACTGCAGGGAATATGTAAAAGGACTTCAGGTTTGTGTGTACTGAGTGTGTTAGGTGTGACGCTTCTAAATGTGTTATGATGCGGCATTGTTTTTGAGTTCCTATGTTCTACAATTACCGGTACTGTGCAATTAAATGTTATTAGATTTTTCACCAAATCGCACTTGTCAACCCTTAGAAAAAGATCAATTTGATATTTCAAAGTAGAGTGACAAACTGACGAAATGAAATTCACATACTAGTATGTTACATGTACCGTACTGTATAGCTTTTCACGTCTGCTTTAACCTGGTAGTCAAAAGACACATACTGTAGAGGGCAACGGGGCATATACGGCATCCCACCACTTTAGCTCCCCTTATTTACTCTTCGTTCAGACGTGCCTAGATTTGGTTGTAAGCATTTTGTAAAATATAAGAAATCACCTTTGCAGCCATTCCGCCCACGACAGTGGTCAACCCCCCTGGTAGATGCCCTGATGATAAGCATTGGTTCGACCACGGTTCCTACTGTTACATGTTCTCTAACAGAACCAGTTACTCGTATGGCTGGGCGCATTCGAGTTTCCTGTGCCAAAAGCATGGGGGTGCGCTGGCGAGCATCACTAATCAGGACGAAATGGATTTCATTTTACGAACAATACAGCAGGAACGTTATGAAAAGCGAAACCTGTGGATAGGACTTGTGAGAAAAATAAAAGGTGTGTTGAGACTGGATCGTAAAACTTTTTTATGCTGAGTTATATGGCATTCATTTGTTGCTGTAGGTATAAAACAGTTAGGATAAAAGTACAGATACTTTCATTAAAGGTAGTTTTTAAAGAACAGAACCNAAGGTAGTTTTTAAACAACAGAACTGTCTCTTGAAATTAAAACCGGATTTAGTCTTCACTGTTCTCATGCCTACATGTAAGCAACTTTTTCATTGGTCTCATTTGACCCCTGACCTTAGGTGCCTTCGCCTGGTTCGACCACACCCCGTTTAACTACGAGAACTGGGCTGTGGGAGAACCCGACAACGGCAATTATAAAGAGTGCACCTCGGTCCATCCAGCCAACGGGAAGTGGGAGGTGACCAACTGTTACGCCGCCAGGGGGTTCATATGCAAGGTTGCTAAAGGTAAGGGGGTATTTGGTTTTTAAAATTGGTTATTCAGTTTATACCGTAGGTTTACTTTATAAAAAGAATGTTTATTGATTAAGAAAATCACAATTTTATCATGGGGATACAAGAGATGGCAGTCTAAAAATTATTGATTTTTTCAATCAGTGGTAATTGCGTTAGTTAATTACCCCTAGCGGTGTAAGACAAATATTGTTTTGATGCTTTTCAACGAAATGCTGTCATCTAATTGGAACACACACACACACACACACACACACACACACACACACACAGATTTAAGAACATAACAAAAGGTGTATACTTATTTTATCCGATCTATCCAGTCCCTCCGCCAACAACCCCTAGACCATCTTGTAGACCCAGCTGGCACACCAAGGACGGCATGTGTTATAAGGTAAGGACACTTTACTCCAGGAGTACCATGTGATTCCGTTTCTAAAGCAAATACTTGAAAATGCTCCTTGTCGGTTAAGCGATTCTTATTTTAAATAGTTTATAAGAAGTTTTTTTAAAGGTAAACGCCTCTTTATCATATTCGTCTTTCATTATTGTTTCGTCATGATAACATTAAAACATTAAAACAAAAACCCAACCGTGATTTTCTTCACGAATCTTAAAAAAAAAAAATAATTCCAGTAATTGATTTCTGCGTACACAGGGATATTACAAGTCTCTCACACATAAGAAGACCTGGTCAGAGGCACGCAGTTTCTGTTTGTCAAGAGGCGGGGACTTGGCCAGCTTCCACAGCGCAGAAGATGTAAGATGGTTCACGGGTACCATAGGGTTCCACAGCAGGTGCGCTTTAAAGAAGTCAAAATTAGAATGACACAAGTTTATATCGCGTTTGCATGCATTTATAATACTGTACTTTTTTTATGTACAGACACAGATGTGTCTGTACATATTGCCATCACCTGCGTCTGTCGTCGCCGTCGCCGTCGCCGTCGCCGATGCCGATGCCGGCGCCGTGCACTTTCCTTGTAAACACGATAAGTGGAGGGCAGTTTTACTTTTTGGCTTTATATTTACAGAGCTGATGAATATTCATAAAACGCAGGTCAAGTTCGAAAATCAGCATAATCGAGCCATTATTGTAGAAGTTATGCTGTTTTTTCACTTTTCAGCATATATGCAACCCTGTAAACACATTTCAAGGAAAACCGTTAGGCCTGTTGTCATGAAACTCACAGGAGTAATCAATCTTACTAAAACGCAGGTCAAGTTCGAAAATCGGCATGACCGGGCCACTATTTTAGTAGTTATGCTGTTTTTTCATTTTTCAGCATATATGCAACACTGTAAACACAATATAAGAAAAACAGATGGGCCAATTGTCATTAAACTCACAGGAGTGGTCAATCTTACTAAAACGCAGGTTGAGTTCGAAAATCAGCATAATCGGGCCATTATTTTAGAAGTTATGCTGTTTTTTCACATTTCCTCAGATTCAACTCTTAGGCATGTTAACAGTCTCATTATTTAACTAATAAGACATGTAAAAGTGTTTGGTTGACATTTCCTGCATCTTTACAACATTATTAGTTGATTATGTAAAAATGATGGTAAACTTGTTATCGTGTATTGTGTAATAAAGTTTCAAAAATGGAAATAAACTCATATCATGGCAGTTGGTCAGATTCAATCATTCACTATGTTCAGAATCTCAGAATGGAGGAAATTGGACATTTAACACTATTTTATTGATATTTTCCCCATCTCATCAATTTTCTTAGTTGATCATATAAAAATTGCAGTAACCTGTTAATTTTGTTTTATGTTTAAAAAATTGTTAAAAATGGCAAAAAAACATTTAAGAACAGTGCTGTCTTGTTTACATTTTGGCATTTTCAAGTTGTGACTTTGAAGTTCCATGGGCCTGAAGACCTTTGCTAGTCACATTTTCTGAATATCCATGATACTAATATTTTATTATTAAAAATTGATGNTTGTTAAAAATGAAAAAAAAAAAACATTTCAGAACAGTGCTGTCTTGTTAATTAATAAGATACGTAAAAGTGTTTGTTTGGCATTTCCTGCATCTTTAGAACATAATTACTTGATTATGTAAAAATGCTGTTAAACATTATGTAATATTGCATCAAAATTTAAAAAAAAACTATTTTGGGCACTGCTCCCATGATGACCATTTAAGAAAAACCATGTCACTTACTGTTCTCAAACTTACAGGAAAGAAACATGGGACTAAAATACAGCTTCAGTAGGCAATGCAGTCTGTTTGGTAATTCTTACTGCCAGTTAAACGTTTTTTTTTTTGTGAAAATTTAATTTTTCACATATTGGTATTTCAAGGTGTGACTTTGAAGTTCTGCAGGCTTGAAGACCCATGCTAGTCACATTTTCTAAAAATCCATGATACGTATATTATATTATTAAAAATTGACGGTCATTATGCTGTTAACCATTATGTAATATGGCATCAGAATAGAAGAAAACACAATTTTGGGTGCTGCTGCCATGATGACCATTATGGAAAAACCATGTTACTTATGATTGCCATGTTACTTTTGAGTTGGAAAAGCACATTTTACTTACATTGGTATTACCTGTTGAGCATAATTGAAATTTGATGTTGAATTTGAAGTTTAACATAATGTACTTTTGCATCAGAATTGACAGTAGCCTATTTTGTGCATAGTTATTTCCTGTCTTTTGTCTATACATTTGACAGCTTTGCTGCCTTGTTTTGTATTTGGCAGCAATATCTAGGCCAACAAGAAGGACCTATTTCCTGCATATATGCTAGTTTTGTTATAACTGAAATCAATAATGGTAATAATGATAGAGGGGCTGACACACACACAGTAAAGTGTATTTCTGTACATTGCAGGGCCACGCAAGAAGCCATGCAGCTTCTTCTTGGAGGGTCACTGTAAAAGGGCGGACTGTAAATTTTCTCATGATCTCACCCAGATAACCTGTAGGTTCTGGGAAGAAGGGTGCTGCTTCAAGGGTCTTACTTGTCCTTTCCTGCATGGGTACCAAAGGTAATACAAATGTTTGCTTTTTATGCCATTGAAAACATTATTTCCATTAATCATATTTTCTACCCTTTGCAATTTTTTAGCATGGGGATTCATATTAAATCCACATTTAATTTTTATTTTTCAGGGAATCAAGTTCTTACGACTCTGGTTTAGAAAAGTTCCAGCTAAATGAGGAAGACTTCCCAGAATTGCATAAGGTATGTTGTTGTTAGTTACATAATGCTCTATGTTATATAGAAGGCTAATTTAGGAATATTACAACAAGTCTTATTTTGGATGATGAAATGTTTTTCATTGTGAACAATTATTCTAATTGCACTGTAATGTGCCATTTGAAGTTCTGTAGGGGAATGTGTTTCATATTCTAATTGAGGCTAATTCCCCTCCCCCCCCCCCCCCCCCCCCCCCCCATGAATAAAAGTAAATAACCATTTTAGAGATAAAGAAACATAATCAAATAAAGAAAATTTACATTTTTGATGATTGAAAATTGAAAAAAAAAAATACACAAGTAAAAAAAAGTAAGTGCCATTCTTGCTATCTCAGGGGGATGCTCCATGGACCTCCAACACTCAGGAACAGAAAGTAGATGCCTTGTCACACCTGTTGCAGCATGAAGCGCCTTGCAAGCCTCCAGTGTGACGATGTAGTGTGTTAGATGGTATTATTTTATATTGCTACCGGTAGATGTCTCTGTAAGTAAAGTGTTGTCCGGTGTGCAAGTTTGAATCTCTCCCGTGATTGGTAACCTAAAGGTAAAACTGTTCACTGTATAGTTGGTTCTGATTGGTAAACGTGTACTATCTGAACTTGTATATAAGGTGTGACTTGAAATAAATCGGTCTCTTTACGGCTCTTGGTGATCATCTAGCTGTGTTCTTGACTCTTTTGCGGTTCTCTTTTGGGGTATTTCTCGTAGATGTTCTTTCTTGACTCTAAGATACCAGTAAGTACATTGTTATTTGTACCTTCATAAGGCACTCGGCCGCGAAGGCGTAACAATTGGCGCAGTCGACAGGATTCAATTTGTGTACCTTATTGTGTTAATTGACAGGATAGAGTTTGTGTTGCTTATTAATTGACAGGATAGAATTTTGTGTAGCATATGTTGTTAGAGGATAGAATTGTTAGTTATTAGTGATATTAGAATTATTGAAAAGCTTTGTGTATGACTGAGTGAGAGTTGGAAAGATAGTGACACGTGTTAGACTGGACTTGTTGCAAGACGCGAACTAGTCGGAACATATTGCAGTGATATTTCATTTTCATTGTTGTTTGATACTCGTGGCAATTCAGTAAATATATTCAGTTTAGAATTCATTTTAGTAGAGATATTTTGTATTAATTTTCTGTTGTGGTACTACAGCTGCGGAGACATTGCGGACCACGTGTACTGAGTAGTAGTCGGACAGACCACGTGTAATTACAGGCCCGTGCGTGTAGAACCTTATGTTGTAATTAGAATACAGAACATAATTTAGTGAGTTTATTTACAAAGAAAAGCATTTATTTAAAATAAAGGTTTCAAATTTGTGTTTTTCACTGACTTGCTGAATGAGGGAGTGAGTGTGAATTGTTTATTGTATATTTTTATCAATATTGCAATAGCATATATTGATAGACTATTATTCTACCTTGTTCGTCTGTGTTGAAAGTGTTTCATCATAGGTGTACATGTAAGTAGGTTGAATAGTGTGAGAGATTTGTTTGTATTTACTGTGAAGTTTAGTAGTGGCTTTTTGCTGAAACTTTCTTCAAACAGTAAGGTGTGGTAGTGGTGAAAGTATTTTATTGTGTAGTTTTTGTGGCACAGCTGCATTGCTATTATCAATAAAATTGTGTAATAGGTTGTGGGAAACTGGAAGTGAAAATGGCGTCGGGTATTGTGGAAAGTACATGTAGTGTTGTGTTGAATGTGCAGACAGCATCTGAAACAGAATTGAAAAATTTGAAAGGAATAGGTCCAGTGAAAGCTCATAGATTGGTGTCTTTGAGAAATCAAAAAGGAAAATTGCTGTTGAGTGATTTGGAAGAAATTACTGGAATTAGTGTGGCAGATTGGCAGAAATGGGAAAAGAAGGGTATTGTGATTCTGGGAGTAATGGAAGAAAAAGATGAAGGTTCAAAAGTTGGAGATGAGAAAAAGGAAGAGAGTGTGAATTGGGAAGAAACGTATAGAAAGTTGATGGAGCGATTGAAGGTACAAAATGAAATGATATCAAATCTTCGAGATGAGGTAGAAGCTGGAGAAAAGATAGAATTTTTATCAAGTGAATTGGAGATTAATGATGCTAAAGTGAAAAAGTTGGAAAATGAAAAAGGTGTTGTAGAAAAAGAGAAATATGCTTTGGAAAATGAAAAGTATAGTTTAGAAAATGAGAAGTGTGATTTGAAAATTGAAAATGATATGTTGAAAGAAAGAAATGTGAAAATTCAGAGTGAGTTGGGAAAAACTAAACAAGAGTTGATGAAAAAAGGAATGGAAATGGAAGAAGAGTGTAGAGAGTATTCAACAAAAGAAATGATGTTACATGCTCAGGTTGAAACACAGAATGAATTGTTGAGAAAACGTGTAGAAAGTTTGCAGAAGTGTGAAAATGAAAAAATGGATTTGAAATTGCAGTTGGATGAGATGACAGCACGTCATAATCATTTGCAAACTCAGTATGAAAGAATGCATTTACAACATGATTTAGAAAAAATCCCAAGGCCGACTCCTAGAAGTATTAAAAGCAGACCCACACCTGCATCTAGAAGTAGTAAAAAGAAAAGTTTGGAAACCCCTGTGAAAAAACCAGTACTGAAACTAGAAGAGAGTGAAAGTGATAGTGAAAGCAAAAGTGAATCTGAATGTGAACAGAAAAAAGTTCCTTTAGTTGAAAGAGAAAAAGGATCTCTTCATAATATGCCTAGTTTTAGTGGGAATGGAAGAGAAAATTGGGAAGCTTTTGTATTTAAAGGGATAATAACTCTTCATTTCGGCCAAAAAAATGAATTTTCCTGGAGTAAACAACAATTTTCCCATACTTACCAATGGTTAATGAATCCATTTTTGCATTCAAAGTTAGTCCCTGTTTTTTTTCTAAAAAGTTTGGTTTTTTTGTTAAAATCTCTTAAGAGATTTTAACTTAGTATAGCCATCAATGGAGGTCACGTGGTCTAAAGACAAGCTCAGATATCAGAATAATAGCTATAACTGCCGTTTTTGTTGTAAAACAGAATATAATATATTATTTGAGTTATTCACAATGTTTTTATTGTGAAATATATATCTCATACAAAGAGTTATTATCCCTTTAAGTTTGAAGGAATGGCAGAAAGATATGGATGGAATGATAAAATAAAAACTAGCAGATTGATTGAATGTTTGGAAGACAGAGCTCTTGAGTATGCAGTGGAGTTTGGGAATTGCAAATATAAACGTTTGAAAGAAGTGATGTCAAAACGTTTTAGTATGAAAGAGTCTGCTTCATCTGCGCGGAGAGCACTTCAATCAATGAGGCAGGGTGAAAGTGAATCTTTGCAAGATTTTTCTCATCGTGTGTTAATGGCATCTAGAGAGGGATATGCAGAAGGTGGTGAAGGAATAGCTGTAGATTCATTTTTGAGAGGGTGTCGTGAAAAAGAATCTGCAAAGTTGGCTATGGATAAAGAGCCTAAATATTTATTTGAAGCGTTAGAGTTTGTGAAAGTTGCAAACAATAACTTCAAAGCAGTGTATGGTACAGGTGGGAGAAATGTGCATATTAGACAAGTTGGAATGTCTGATCAGAGTGTTGAGAATGGAAGTAATAATCAATTACTCTACAACATGCAAAGAACCATGTCTGCAATGTGTGATCAGATGAAAAGAATGAATGACGCATGGGTGTTGCCGTCAAATTCTCAGAAATCCTAGTAGAATGGTAAAAACACCCCAGAATGGAAACGTAAATCAAAGTAGAGGGGGTCCACCACAATGTTTTAAATGTGGAGAAAGAGGTCATGTTCAAAGGGATTGTAAGAATGAAATTGTAGAGCATCCACCTAATCCCAATGTTAGTAAAAATGTCAGTCCAAGTTCTATTTTGATTTGTCATAAATGTGGACAGAGAGGTCACATTCAAACAAATTGCCCTCAAAATAGAGAATTGCCTAAAAATCCTCCTCCTGGTGCAAGAAATTCGGTAAACTAGAACGGGACGAATTGACCGACCGGATTTCGGATCCCTTACTTCATGTTGAAGGTCGGATTATGGATAGTGGAAATGTGAAAATGATGAATGTTGGAGAATTAGTAGGAGAAAATTTTGTGATTCCTGTTAGTGTAGGTGGTGTGAAAACATTAGCAGTTGTGGATACGGCAGCTCAATTTACTATCGTAAATAAAATATTTTATAGTAAATTGCAGGGTATGCCTGAGTTTTGTGAGACTCTGAAATTAATGCTTGCTGGAAAAAATGCATTTATGATGGGTCATAGAGTACAAAATTTGAGTATTGAGATAGATGGGATAGAATATAAGGAAGATGTGTATGTTGCAGATTTGCAAGAAGGAATTGATATGTTGTTGGGATTGAAGTTTTTGAAGGAGAGAAATTGTGTGGTGAATTTAGTTGATCATACTTTGATCGTTGGAGAAAAATGTGTACAGGGAAGCATAGAAGTTGAAGGTGATTCTGATTTGAGTAAAGTGAATGGTGAGGCAGAAGCTAAAAGTGATGAGAAATGTGTTGATGAATCAGAGAAAGAAGTTGAAATTTGTGAAAATATGGTGAGAACGAAAAAGAGAATAGTAGTTCCTCCATTAACGGTGATGAGAATTTCTGTTTGTGCAGATTATGAGTTAGAGAAAAAGAAAGAGTATGTGATAGAACCTTGTATTGATAGACAAGTGTTGGTATCTTGTGCATTAGTTAAAGGTGATGATGTTGTTCCTGTAGAAATTGTGAGTGATGGAGAAAGAAATGCTGTTTTGAAAGCAGGTAGTGTGTTAGGTGTTATTAAGGAAGTTGAGACAGTTGATTCTGAAGTGAGATGTAAAGATGTAGATGGGAAAGCTAGGGTGTCTGCTGTGAATAAAGCTGAAATGAAGTTGAATATAGGTGAAAACATGGATAAAGAAGTAATGAGAAGTTTGAAAAGAGATTTGCCTGAACATTAGCAAGATTTATTTGAAAGATCGCGTGAGGAGCTTGATTCAAATGAAATGGTTGCATTGTGTAGAACTTTGAGAGATTATGAAGATGTATTTGCAAAGCGTGATCTTGATTTAGGGTGCATGAAAGGTGTTAAGCATACTATTAACACTGGTAGTGCAGCTCCTGTGAAACAGAAATTGCGTAGAACTCCATTGGGAATGGAGGGAGAAGAGAAAAAGATGCTTGAAAAGTTGTTAGCTTCTGATGTTATTCAGCCGTCAAATTCTGAATGGACTTCTCCACCAGTATTGGCTATGGAACTTACTAATTCTCCTGCAAGTTTTTCAAGAGCAATGCAGTTAGTATTGAGAGGTTTGACTTGGGAGAAAGTGTTAGTGTATCTGGATATCACAGTGTTGGGGAAAAATTTGAAGATCATCTTAAGAATTTGAAAGAGGTTTTGGAGAGATTGCGTTCTTACAACTTGAAGTTAAAGCCTGAAAAGTATTTTCTTTTCCAAACAAAGTGTGAGTTCCTAGGAAAGTCTTTCAGTAGAAAAGGTGTTGGTTAGAAAATGGTTAACCGTTGTATTTGTGTAGTATGGCCGTGAAAGAATTGTGGAATTGCAAAGAGCAATTGATTCTTTTGAATGTGCTATATTACAAATGGGAAAAGAGAGAAGATAGAAAATTGTTTAATTGTACCAGAAGATTTGGTCAATGAAGTTTTGTTTTTCTTTATTTGAATGAGCTTTATGTTTAAGTAAATAATATGTGTACATAGTAAATGCGGCAATGCTGTAATACTATGTTAGTAATGTAATATTTTTTTAAATATTCATTTGAAAGAAAAGATCATTATCCTGTTATATTTATTCAAGAAAAATAAAACCTTGTGTAAGTTTATTTCAGATATGGATGATTTAGACATGCTAGATGAAGCCTGTTTTGTCCTGGATTATGATGACACTGATTTGGTGGAAGATCCTACTGTCCTAATTGGTGAAGAGGGGGAGGAAGTTACCCACTCAAAGTGCAAAAGGAGGAAACAGAAAAGAAGTTCAGTGTGGTTTGTCTGGTGTCCAGTGCTGACCTGAGTAGACATCTTGGACGTCATGCGAAATCTGTTCATTTGTATATGACTCCAGGATTGGTGTGCTGGTATTGCAGATCGATGGAAAAGGACAATTCGCTTTTACGTAAACGTCATGGTGATGTTCATTCGTGTGGAACTGGTGAATTCGAGAAAAAACTGTGGATCCAGTTGGTGAATGGATTTATACATTTCCTGATATTGACATTAAATATGATAAATATATGGGAACTGATGGACTATGTGCAAAGTGAAGGACTAGCAATATTACCAGATAACTGTTCCAAGGAGGACATCAACTTTGTGAAAATAAACATTTATGGAAATGGTATGGAGCTTAAGACTGATATTCTGAATTCTTTGTTGACTTTATTTCACTGGAGAACTTTGTATCATCTGTTACAAAAACTTTCATCAGAGGATCGTGAACTCAGTAGTCATTGGTATCGGCGGACGGAATTTACTTTGCTACATGGATGAAAAATGAACTATATAATGATTTGACATTTCACATTGACATTGTTATCATTAATAATGTTATTTTAAGCACCTTTGAGTTAAAATCACTTTGTTTGCTTTTAAAGTTGATTTAAAGTTATAATGGATTTTAAACTGTCTTGCATTCCTAAGGATGGACATTTATGCTGAGAGATGGACTTAATTGACTTTGCTTGTGTTAAAGTTAAATGTTGAATCTTGGCATAACAATAATGACTTATTTGCTTTACTTGCTTATTTTAAATGTAAAGTACGATTTCAGTTGTTGAATTGTAGTAATTGTAGTTAAGTTATTAAGTTACATTTTAAAGTAATGGTTTATATTGTAATAATAGGGGGGAGTTTTGTTCGTCAAAAGGGGGGAGAGTGTGACGATGTAGTGTGTTAGTTGAGATTGTTTTATATTGCTACCGGTAGATGTCTCTATAAGTAAAGTGTTACCCGGTGTGCAAGTTTGAATCTCTCCCGTGATTGGTAACCTAAAGGTAAAACTGTTCACTGTATAGTTGCATGTTCTGATTGGTAAACGTGTACTATCTGAACTTGTATATAAGGTGTGACTTAAAATAAATCGGCCTCTTTGACGGCTCTTTACGGCTCTTCTTTCTTTGTTAGGACTTTTGGCTCTAACCTATGTGTTCTTGGCTCTTTTGGTCCTCTTTGCGGCTCTTTGAGCCTTTTTTCTGTGCTTATACTCTGAGATACCAGTAAGTGCATTGTTATTTGTACCTTCATAAGGTAATCGGCCGCGAAGGCGTAACACCTCCGTCTTATATTAACATCGTACATGTAAGTCTCTTTGACGAGATCTTCCTTTGTACCACAGGATATATGTAAGAGTAGCCGTTTATTGCTGACTTAGCCGTTTATTACAGAATAACCCGTTTATCACTGACTTTGTCAAGTTTTACTAATTAAGCAATTTATCTGACTTAACCATTTATTACTGACTTAGCCGTTAATCACTGACTTAGTCAATCAATACTAACTTAGCCATATTTGTTTCCAGTGTTGACAGCACTGCGATCTGCACCAAAGGCAATGGATGCATCTAATGCAGCATGGGGCAGATGAATTGAACGTCGATGGTCTAGGTCTCCTACAGATACGCAATTTTAAAACGCAACCTTTATAGATATATCTCATTTTACCGTGACCTTGGTACTCTGCATGGTTGATTCACCTGTCTGAGGATAAGATTTCGGCTTATTGTGGTACTCACTCGTCTACTATTTATCGCTCTAGAGGAAATAAAGAATACTGTAAATTGTCAGCAGTAGTTGTGTTATTTTATCTTCTCCATTTGACATTCATGAAGTCTTCACCCTTGCTTTGTCAAACCTTCATCTTTAGCACCATCAATTTATTAAAATTTTATGGCTTTCATTATTTTATTTGAGATTAACCCTATCAAATAGAAACCTTGGACATCTTGTGCATCGTTGAAGTTTCACTGAATACAACTGGCAGATCTTATGAGCAAACCATTGGAAGCAGAACCACAATTTGTAAGGTAGGATTGATTTCTGATTTGTGATTGTACAAGACTTATTGTTTATCTAAAGTTGAAAAATTAATAATTTAGATTTTTTTATGAATTTGTCTTATTACATATGCTTTTAATGCAAATTTTGCAATCAGGCCATTAATCTTTTCAAACTGATACATAAAAAGAGATCTTATAAAATATAAATTAAACGAAATATGATAGAGTGATAGAGATTTAGAAAATAATTCAAATGCATTATATCAGTAAGTACAAACAAGATGATAATGATGGCGTTCACATCAAATTGAACTGTGCTTGGTGCTACACTAAGCGGTAAAAGTTAAACCAAAGACGCATTTACTTGGTAAACTCTGCACTCGTTGATCAGTGCTACTGCCCCCGTCAGAAGTACTGGTTCATCTGAAACCCGCATTCAAGTAATTTTCATCATACAGGTAGATGTATTTCTCCTAGTGAATAACTGACAATGCATTAACCATAAAAAACACAAACAGCATATTAAGTGCATACGGACGCAGGTAGCGCACGAGTTTTATTTTAAACCATCGTCATCATTGTCATCGCAAGGACAGTGAAAGGAACGACCCGAGCGTGGGGGGGGGGGGGGGGGGGGGCCCTTATAATAAATCAGTATTAATAACCCCTTTATCATAAACCTCCCATAAATAAGGTACCGTGGGCTCTCATCATGCTACGGAGATTTCCATGTTCTGTCTTAAGGTTGTTAAACTCAAAACCATGTTGTAACACCAACATAAATTATTTTATGAAACTATATGAGCTATACATGGTAAAATAAAGGCCCTTTAAGAGCTTTAATTCAACCTTCTCCCTTTTTTTCATCATAGCTGAGATTTTTTTACTACTTATAATTGTATCAATTAAAATGTTAATCAGAAAAATCATAAAGTTCAAAACAAGGTGGACAGGCACAAGGTCTCATTATAATTTATCTCTTAAAGATTACCAGCTGCAAACATGAACAGCAAAAATTGTACTTGTAATATTATATAAAGCTACTTATACATTCTAAGTCGCAAATAAGTGAATTTTACGATGGATGCTTCAAGAGAAAGACCACAAGACCCACTGATTGAATTAATAATATGACGATTTAAAAGTATTATTAACAAACCATTGTTCACTACTGCGGTCCATTACATATTCCTCCTTATCTTACTTAAAATAATATATTTATATGAAATTGTCTTATGACAAATAATTACAAGTCATATTATTTCAATTAAAGGTAAAAAAGCAACGTCTCATAAGGAAATTTAAGATAACGCACCATAATTTAAAACTCCTTTAAATTAGATGAACACTGTTGTTATATGTACCTGTACAATGACCTTTTCCTTTATGTAACCCTTTCTCTTTTGCATAACCCTGCATGGGGAGCTATAAAAGCAACATATGCCATTTATTTTGTAACCATTTATTCGCCCGATGTCTGTACAATTTACAAAAGAATAGAGTACAAATAGATTAGCTAGTGAACAGATAAGCAACAGGGGCAATGTCATCATTATTCATAACAATGGCCTCAAATACGTGATTTATACAAAGCCAGTCGCCGGGCTGTAAGCATCAGGTGTAATTACTTCATTATTCTTTACACTGGCTCCAAATGCTATAAATGATGGTGTGGCCTTAAGGACAGTAGTAGTAAATCGACCGAAATAGAAACAATGCCCTGTTCCTTTTTGTTTTTATGAAGATAAAAATAAAACATACCTCACAAAAGGCCAATTTAAGACAAATATTAAGTGCAGTGTCCAATGGATGACACTGTAGCGGCATTTTTGTGGAAAAATACTGTTATTGGTTTTGGTATTTTCTCCATAACCTAGACACCTATTCAAGTGATTCAAACGACATCATAAAGCTAGGTACAAGCACTACAAACGGATACCAGGGAATTGTCTTAAACTATATCCTTTTGACTTTATCGTCTTTTACGTTAAATTGTCCCATATTTCAATGGGTTATTCATTTCAATAGACGATAACTTTCAAACAAACAATTTCCTCCAAAATCCCTGATATCCATCTGTGGTCCACATCCCCAGCAACAATGAGTGCAATTTTCGTAACAATCGGTTGCTGAGATAGTGAGATAGACCTGAAAATGATTCAATTATATCGTCAATCTGGAAAGCTGTTAAAACAGCCGAAAACTTTCACAGGCTGGTTAACAGTGCTAAGCTAAGAAATTCGCCTGTTATCGGTTATACAATCAGATGGAACCCTTGCTCATTGACATCTAAAAAATTTTTGCTTGGCTGCTTTGAAATGCCAGAAAGTCGTGTTTTTGTAACATTCTCCGATCACTCGTCAGATTTGTAAACGTGCCGCCATTTTGATTGACAGCTCTGGACATGTCCCTAGCCTAGTGATGCCGAGTAGGGAGTCAAGGATATGTACTAGGAAGCGCTAACAAACACGATTACGTTTAACTGCAGTTAAGAGGTGTGAAGTTGCATGTAAACGTTTCTTTGGGCCTTCCTCGGCAATCGAACAATTTTACCTGGGAGCTTCCTTCTCTGTTATCGGCAAAGTGTTCAGCTGAAAGTGTTTGTCGAGAGCAAGTGGTCGTCACTCGTGTAAATACGAGTTTTTGACAGGTTACGCTGCAAGATTGTTTCACGGCACTTGGTAGATGTATACGAGAGATATAATGCAAGTAACAGATTTGCAAATTAGGCATTCTTTATTTTTACACACATCTCACTAATATACATTTTACCTTGTTAGTCTTGACCATGATCGTGGTCTTTTTGTGAGTTCCATCTTTTGCTTACATTTTGAACTCTTTTTTTCCTTGGTAGATGTATATGAGAGATAAAATGCAAGTAACAGATTTGCAAATTAGGCATATTTTATTTTTACACACATCTCACTAATATACATTTTACCTTGTTAGTCTTGACCATGATCGTGCTCTATTTGTGAAGTCCATCTTTTGCCTACATTTTGAACTCTTTTTTCCCGTTTGATATGTGATTTTGACATTAAAATTTCTCCAAACATAGCAAAATGCAGTCCCACTACAACCCTCGCTTGAATTTCTCTCGTTTAGCCATTCCCATCACAATTTTTTCGCATGTCTCTCAAGCTCCTTAATACATTCATATCTCGGAGAATATAAACTTCATTTTGTCAACATCGGAATTTTTGTCAATAGATTTTATGTTGTTTTAAAGCTGATGTAACACGTTTTGAAACGGCGTCGAACAATCATTGCTGGTTTCGTAAGGTGTCGCAGATACGCACGCCGAATTATAGCCTATCGCCAAAATAAGACCTATAAGTATTGTTTCCGGTGTCTTTTTTTTTCTTTTCGCTATTGATGTTTTTCACAAACGAACTTTTCTCTTCCCCATAGCGTACTCGACTTCTTTATTGCTCAGCTGATGTAAGACTTATGACCTGTTACCGCACATGTAATTGGCTTGTTAGTCATTAACTTTGCTCTGCCCCTCAAGGCAACGGCCTGTAATTAGCAACAGAGGCGTGAGTCGTGCTGGTTGAAAAACTCATCAAAAGACACATTTTGCGGTGCGAACTCCAAAACATTATTACATTCAATGCTAGATACTTTTTTTGATTAATACGAATTCACAAAAATCTCAAAACATGGTTTTAAGGCGATTTTTACCCCACTACCCCCCTTAAACATGAATTTAATTCAGTTTTCCAAAGACATCTAGGGCAACTTGTACTCGTAGTAGACTCTACCTCTATTTACAGATTGTAGAATAACAGATCCTGTTCGTGGGTTTCCTGTGCCCTCTACCAGGGCTTCGCGGAAAAAACGTACGCGGCCATGACAGTATCCGACTTCTAGAATAAATATTCAAAACCAACAGAAATTGCTCTCGTTAAGGTGCGTCCTAGAAACGAATGCTCATGACAGATAAGTGCATTCCGCAAAATACACAAGCCTTTTTCAGCCACAACCTAGTTATCTATTCAAATGAATTTCAAACGGATGTGGATATGTGCCAAGAATAATATTACTAATGGCGATGTAAGATGAGATGACGGAATTCATAATCATCACACCCCGTGAATCAAAGGGAGGATTTCGTTTAACATTAATTTGTGGCTTAAATTCACCCTTCTTTTGAAAATGGCACGATCGCTGGCCACTTAGTCATGTGACTTCCATCCATTGTTCAGATTTGTCCGTTGACGATAAATACACTGACACAAGCTATTTTAGCTGCCAAATATAGAGATAGACTTGGCTCCCATACCTAGATCGATCTAACAGGATCGATGCATCTCCAAGGGAGATGCTTTCAGCTTAAGCGACTTAGATGTCTGCTGCACGCATACTGAAGCTGCCAAAATAAAGCAAACTTGCGGGGCAGAGCCCTAACTAAGAGGTGTTTTTTTGCCCACTGTCGATAACTGTATAATGAAAATAACAATGTTGAATTTTATATATCATCAAAGACCATTTCAATGTAATTCCAAAATATTATAATTTAATTTCAGTGCGAGAGGAGCTAGTGTCTTCGCATGGTGTATTCTATGGGCTTAAATGAATATTCATGACAGGCGGGGGGTAATGGCGCATAAGTGCCTCTTATTCATCATGGGAAGAATACAGGCAACAAGCAAACAAATGAAGTGCAGGGAACCTACCCTCCACCAGGGTGACAGATATTATAGGAAAAAATGTCCAAACCCAAAGAACCAAATCATCGTCTATTTATCTCAAGACATATCTGTGAAGTGCAGCATTCATATTGCTATTAATAGCGTCTTATTAGAATCGCCAAGACCCTCTTCCGTGAGAAATTAAAATATTTTCTAATGGGCTTTCTTATGAATTCATTGCGACAGCGTCGTCAACTTGTAGCTAACGGACCCTTTTCTTCTCCCTCACTGCATTTCTCACTGAGAGAGAGAGCATGCCTTGGCCTCATTCAGAACAGGGGGCTTATAGATCCGCGGGTCAAATATGGCCGACCCACTTGAATGCTTGCTCCGTAATCCTCTCAGCAAATCTTTTTACTCTCTAGTTTTGAAATAAACGGCAAGGGTTTTTAGTGGGTCGCCATATTTGATCCGCTGATCTGTTAGACTACTGTTCTGAATGCGCTCCTTTACTCTCAGACTGGGTTCCCATCCCTAGATCGATCTTACAGGATTGGCCGATCTCCATTGGTTCCTGGCTAAATTGCTTTCAGCCCAAGCGGCTTAGACGTCAGGGGCATCCACTTAAGTTCTTAAACGATAGTTAATTGCCTGCCCATTATCAGCCTCAGAAGGCGTGACAGACATCTGACCGAAAAAGTAAATTGCAATTAAGCGAGAATCCTCTCGGAGATAGTTCGATCTGAAGTACGATAAGGCCTTAGAATGGTCTCTCAGGGTATGATCCCTCAGCTTTGGAATAAATAACAACACAGTTACTGGTAGACACCACTCGTTTTGACGTGGAGACCGTGATTGGACAGACGACGAGCAGGATGCGCTTTCTTGCAGTTTTGGTTCTTGTGACTTGTCTAATGTCATTGGCGGCAGCTATATGTACATGTACATATAAAGCTAATGAAGTGACCTGTTTGGTGTGCAATAATGCGGAACTAAGTAAGACTTTCTTTATTGATTTTGTTGCCTTACGTTGAATATATTTTAGTTTCACTTGAAATATGAAATATTTCATACACATATAGCTGTTCTACAAGTGTCCGGCTTATCAGAAGCGAAAAATTAAGCAAAAAGTAAAAAGGTTTAAAATGAAAATTATTGTCGGTTTCGAGTCACTTAGTTTTTTTTTTCTCTGGGGCGGTTATTTAGCACAGGTGATCTCAAACAACTTTACAGAAACGTTTACAAATGTTTACAGAGGTAATACGAAGACCTCCGTGCTATAACTTCATAAGTCCGTGTGACGAGAGGTTCTTCCCTTGTACTACGGGATACCAGTGCATGTAAGTGTAACTATTTATTACTGACTTAGTCAATTATTACTAATTGAGCAATTTTTCTGAGTTAACAATTTATTACTAACTTAGCCATCTATCACTGACTTAGTCAATAATAATTAACTTGGCCATATTTTTCCAGTGTTGGATGCAACTGCACTGCGATCTGCATTAAAGACAATGAATGCTTCTAATGCAGCAAGAGACAGATGGATTGAACGACGATGGTCTCTGTCTCCTTTTGATACGCAATCTTTAAATGAAGTCTTTTTAGGCTTATTGTGGTTCCCACTCATCTACTTCTCATCTACATCTACTGAGACAATTAATCCCCGAGATGGGCGAAACACGTACAGGTCGCTTTCTGTTTTCTTACATGATAACGAATTTTAAAAACGAGACACATTTGAAGAGTTTGCTGCTATGTACTAGTAGACTTAGACTTTTTCATTAATATTGCTTACACTGCATATCGCACAATCCAGCAGTGCAACAAACATGGCAGTCAGATAATTATTAGCGACACACCTGATTGCACTCTTCTTTTTTAAGAACTCAACTTTACCTAGGCATACCTTTGAAACTGAAATAATCCACATTAAATGTCACGTCTGTCCATGTATGGCTGTTCTAGCAATTGTAGGATACATGTAAGTGTTCCGATTAAATTACACTTGAAATGTTAGCATCAATCTACAATCACACCTCGGTTTATACTAGATTCAGTTTGGTTTGCTCATTTACCAATAATGAAACAACTTCTGCGAGGAGGCATTCAAAGATAAAACAAAAACGTATATTAGTGAAGTGGTATTGTCAAGTTCATAACTTCCAGAAAGCAGGGATGAATTCTAAACGTCATTATATATATATTAACAATTAACCGGTACATGTTGGTTAAGGACCTTTTTTTCTGAATTTCTGATATTGAACATAGCATATGCAAGTTTGACATGTATGTTTTAATAATATCTCAAAAATGTACATTCGTTTATTGCTATATCATCTTGAGTGGAATAACAGTTTTTTATTTCTTTAAAAACACAACGTGCCTTCAAAGCACACTCCAGGTTAAAGGTTTTATTTATTTTGGATTATAAACAAAAAACAAAAAATGAATAAGAAAACAGTATACAGCAAGTATGGAAATTTGCAATTTTCTCTGAACTGTTGGCATAAGCACTATCTACAGGTAGAAATCCGTTTTCAAGTTTCAACTTCGCAGTAAAAATGTTACGAATAAAAGCCACCTGTTTCCATTCCCGCCCCCATTTTTTAAAAATAGAAACAAACTCTAAAACGGGTTTTGATCATTTATCCTTTTTCAGCTGTTGTAGATGTTTTCCTTAGCTGATGAAGGGCATAATTACTAACATTTTCAGGAAAAATGTTGATTTTTGCTATACAGTGACGTGTAGTTCACTTCATGTCTTTGCTGAATGGAATGGAAATGTCTCGATGCTGTGGGTAGAACTAAAGGTGTATGTGGGGGGGGGGGGGGCCGTAAAGGAAACAGGTTTGGTACAGTGGGTGTTTCCATGTCATTTTTAAGAGTGGAAGAAGAAGACATTTGCAATTTCATTTTTTAAAAGGTCGGAAAGGGTGATGAACAAGGGCTTGCTGCCTCTGTGAATCTACTTTTTTTTTATATTAAAGGCGCTTAGGAAGCTAATTTTAAGTCTGGGGAAGTGGGGCTATTGCCAAAATCGACTGCATCTACAGTATGCATATTTAAGATAGATACGTTATACAACGTAGTGCGCAAGAAGTACCAAGTTTTCTCACACACTGCATGACACGCCACACGCGTCGACCCTGCAGGGGCACAGTTATTAAACCTCGGCTCATTAAAGGGTACCGGCGGAGACGGATTGTGACGGAAGTGACGTGTAGTGGTGTAAGACGTGAAGCTGAGTGGTCGTTTTTAGCTGGCAGTAAATGGGAATGAAGACGTGGGCTTAGAGAAAAAAGCAGTTATTTTAACAACACGGTAGGATAACATTTTTCTTTATGCATTTGGGGCAGAAAATACTTGTAGAAATAATAGGCGCATGATATGAAAACGTGACACGGAACTTAAAGGTGAAAAATCGTGCTTAATTTGCAGTCAATTTGTTTAGAGATATATGCGGCATCGACCGCCAGCGCGACAAAGAGTGTCAATGGAAGAGAATTCCCGGTGTAGCGTGCCGTAGAGTCCGGCCCTTTCAGAGTCCGTAGGACCCTATGTTTTAAAACTGAGTGTCCGGCATACACTCAGTTTTAAAACGTAGGGTCCACGGATACTAAGTTTTAAATCTGAAAGTCCGGGTGACTTCCTATATTAAAACGTGCAGTCCCCAGACTTTCAGTTTTAAAATGAACAGTCCGCTTTGAATCGCAAAGGTCCCCCTTACTGTTGCATTTTAGGCAAAAGAAAATCAAGTTTAATTCGTACCCATAAGGCAATATTCCTTATTTTTTGCAATATGTATGCTTTATACATTTCATTAAAGAAATAGTTCTATTGATGCAATGTAATTGTAACTAATTATCAATAAAAAGTTAAAATTTATTGAATTAAAATAAGACAAGAATACAGAAAATCTGTTTTAACTGGGTGTTTTTTGTTTACAATCTTCTTTGTTGTAGTCTAGATGACTGGTGCAAAAATTGCTCAAAAGGTGGAAAAAGCATGAAACTTGGCACAAATGTTCTTTGGACTATGCTGATCATTTTCAAGGGCAGTGCCTAAAATTTCAAAGCGTTGCTTAGCAACCGTTGCTAAGGAAGTGATTTACATTAGTAACAAGCTAATTGGACCTTTCTTGTTCAGTTTAAATGATTTAAACAGGCTTTTAATAATGTTTCAAACCATCAGAACTATCACTATACTATTTTAAGACATTAAAAACCCAAGTAAACCATTGCAACAGTTGCTAGACAGCATATTACCCTAGCAACAAGTATTTAACATGCTCAATTAGCCCAGAAAGTTAGTGTTAAAGTTGATTTTTTGTTGAGTTCCTCTAGACAGAGGGGATTTCAAATGCCATTTATAATATCATTGATGTGAAAAAAACAAAAACATTTTTACACCATCTTTTATGGAAAATAGTTTTTTTAATTTCTTTCAATTTTTGAGTTTTGAGTTTTGAGATTTCATCTGGGGTTAAATTGAAATTTTCCTGAATTTCACTCAAAGAACCAATAATGTTTGCCAAAAGGGATAAGAAGTTGCTTTTAGTATTTTTAATCCACCTTTTGTTACTACCGACTCCTGACATTTCGCCGAGAAAAACGCTCTCCACTTACTCTTATTTTCTTCATAAAGAAGTCTTTTAAGCCATGTAAAGTTTAGGGCCTTGGTAAAATTTTTATTTGCGGTACCTTTTACCGTCCATTTTTGTAATCAGACACCATCCTTGCTCATTTTATTTTATATCTTTTTCCATTCCTGATAAAGTTAAATATGATATGCATATTTTAAGTATTGAGGGAGGGGGGGGGGTGGTAGGAGAGTTTATACATGCCCTACTTAAGATGAGAAATACTAAAGGTTTAACCACTTTTGACTTTCCTATTATTGAAAGGTTTCTCAGAGACCAGATTTTCAAGATATTTTTCATTTTGTTCAATATTTTCTAAAAAGTTTTTTCACATTGTATTTGGTCAGTTTCTATTCTCTACCAAGTAACTTAAATACACCTGCATGGTTCTATTTTAATTATATTTGTTAATCAATGAAGTTCAAAAGCTTCTGTTCACACCCAAAGGCCGTTAGATGCCATATCTTACTTCAACCAAGGCTGCTCTACAACAATATAAGAGTATTCGTGCGAGATGAACATATCTGAATCAGCACTACGGTGCCATGTCATCAGATACCATGTGCTAACTCTGGTTGGCCTTGTGCGGAACAGTGGGCCTAAGTGGACACATTTGCCAGAAGCTATTGACCTGTCCAGAGTTGCTCCAGTGTGCATGTAGGTGCAGATGTAGAGGCTGACAATGTGCAAGGGCAAAATGCACTGTATATTGCACATACAAGGGAGAATTAACTATTATTATTATTATTATTAACTATTGCAAAGTTTTGTAAAGAGTCGTAAGGTGACAAAAGCATGGAAATGGCTGGTTACTAATTTTGAACATGCTGCCTTAAAGATGCATACAAAGTCAATTTTTTGTCACAAAAACCAACCAAATGCCAGCATATAGTTACAAGTAGTATAACTAAGAGAATTACTAAAAGGCATTGTTTAATTTTACCCGAAAATGATGTTTGGACAGATTTTTCTGCTGGCATTCTAAGCTGTATGTCAATGGGACAGGAAAGTAGGTCACGGAAGTAGGTTAAATTTACAACCATAAATTTAAAGAAAGGAGCAGTCTAAAGGTCTTTTATGGCTGATCGAGTGATCTATTCAGTTTATCCCTTGGCATGTCAAATTTATTTGAGTCATATAAGAATCTAGTAGAAGTGGTTTACATGTGTTACTGGGAATCCACGCTCCACCGATGCTCGGTTCGTATGTACCTTTAAGTATCTGCACTGGCAATTTATTTGATCTGATGTGTGTAAACACACAATTGGTTCAACTTACTGGATTAAAAGTATGAACATCTTGCTCAAAAGTGTAGATCTTAGCTAGTATTATAGATTTGCTTTACTGCTTTACTCTATAGACTAATGCAACTTTAAATGCTTGTTGCTAGGGTAATATGCTGCCTAGCAATCGTGGCTAAGGTTAATTTGGGTTTTAATTGCCTTAAAATAGTCTAGTGATAGTTCTGATGCCCTGAAACATAGTTATTAGCATTTCTAAACCATTTAAACTGGACAAGAAAGGTCTAATTAGCTTGTTACTAAGGAAATTCACTTCCATAGCAACGGTTGCTAAGCAACGCTTTGAAATTTTGGGCACTGCCCTTGAAAATGATCAGCATAGACCAAAGAACATTTGTGCCAAGTTTCTTGCTTTTTCCACATTTTGAGCAATTTGGCCAAAATATAGCACCAGTCATCCAGACTATTGTACAAAATACTCAATTATGTAATTCTTTAATATTTAACTGGTTTCAGCTTCGCCTTCAGCTCTGAAATACAGAAAAGTACACGTGCTGTAAATGCTGACCAAATTGATCATGAAAACGCAATGACAATAAATATAAAGTTGATGTTTCAATAGCTAACATTGTTTTTATAGAATAGATAAAAGATGCCATTTACATTTTAGAATAAAAAAAACGCCTATTTTCTCTGTATTGCTTTAGCTGACCAGCACCCACAGCCAAGGGAAAAATTTTAAGAGACTTTTTCCCTACTAAATTTTCCATAATATACGTGCCGTTTGGCTTCTTCGCCACTTTTGTGCATGGCCCCATGTACCTTGGGGCAGCTTTGCCTCCCTTTCTATCTTCCCTTCTAAGGTTTTTCTTTAACACTTTTATTCAAATCTGAAAGTCCTTAGTGAAAGATATGAAAAATGGTATGTATTATCGATGGTTTAAACTAATCTATGCCACACACCAGTAACAATACGTACTATAAAGGAAATTACACAATATCAATGCATTTGATAAAGATAAAGATTTTCTGTGAAAATAATAAAATACTTAAGTTTTAGTCCTAAGTGTATCATTAGCAAGAAATTAATTCATACCTCACTCTGGTGTCTCAAGTCGTAGTATATATACCTTTTTTTCGCTTTTCTTGGACAGTACGGATACAACACTGTACAGATGTACTTGTTTGCATTGTACGATTTCTCCATTGCCACAAGGTCAATTCCAATCTGCAATAGATATCTGATAAAAACATAAACATAAAGTAATATCTGTGTTAAAGGAAAAAGGCATTGCTGGTGTGTTAAATTTTGGCCTGTCATATAAAATAATTGATTGATAACCATTTCATAATCTTTATTAAGCTTTTTTTTCTATATTTTTCATGTGTAATTATTAAAAAGGGGTAACTACCTGGCTCCATGGCTTACAAAAAGACACTGGTACTGGGTGGAGAGGAGGTGTGGTGTTCTTAGCTTTTGGATTTTGCATTTGCCATCTATGGCACCTAGCTATGTATTTTTTTTTACATCATCTGACATGCGATGTCAAACGAAATGTTGCTACACTTTGAGGAGAGTCTTTGTGACTCCCATGTGACCACCTACATTAAAACATTAAAAGAGACATGAAAGAAAATGCAAAACACTTAAAGCATATGATGCCAACCAAATGATTTTAAAATATGCTGTCTGCACATAAGTTGCGCCCTTAAAACACGGGTGTATATCTTTATGTGGGTTTAGCTTTTACGTTGGTTTATCTAGTGAATGCAGTAATATACACCAAGCGTAAAATGAGCTTGCATGCCCATCGAAAAGTATTCACTAAATATCGTGATAAAATAAAAAATAACATTGGGATATCGATAAAAAGGATCAATTTTAGTTAAAGAATTTGTTTACAGAAACGCTATGAGACTAAAGGGGCTTCTGTGTGACACGATCCTGTTTACTCACCATATCCATATCAGCTGTTGGCCACTCTCATTTCATCCCTGCATCTCTGCCACTGTACCACAAAGGAAGCTGTGCCGAAAACGCGAAACACCGTGACTCTTATTGTCAACGCCTTTTCGTGTTCAGTAGTAATACAGTATGAATATTGATGACTATGTTTATGAACACTTAATACATTCATAAATATTTAAATTAGAGGACAAGCACGGACTCTGAGTTTTGCTATATTGTAACGTGACAGAAAGTCCGTGTAATAGAGAGTCCGGGGGACCCTCTATTACACGGACTCTCTGTCACACTAGAGGGACCCTGGTTTCTGAAACCGGGAGTCCGCGGACTCTATGTTTCGACGGACTCTGTGTCACTTTACACCGGGAGGCTATTAATCGTTGGCATGTGGAATTTTTGCAATCTGTTATGCCCATATCTGAGTAATTTAGGGTGTTTTATGGTATGTACACCAATTATAATAACGTTTTAGAGTCTTTAAAGGGCCATGTGAAAACCAGGAAGTAGTTCGCAACTGACAACTAAAGCGTTTTTAGACGTTTATATGTCCATTTTACATGATTTTCCACGCATATGATCACACTAATACACATATTATATGGGGTACACACTAATCAGTGACAAATGCCATAACAAAGGTGACGTTCTGACAGCCTCCCATGACATCACACATCCGACACAATTCTGGTCTCCTCCAGTACCCTTTATTTATTTATTCAACCGGGGACGACGCGTTGGGAGGCGTGTGAGACCATTACAGGATCAAGCAGTATTCCTTTCATGTAGGTCCGCCATATTTAGGCCGTGGCCTAGATAGCACTCTGCTCTTCTCATTCTGAATGACCTGCTGCGTATGACACTCAAGGCTGATAACATTTTACAAAGTAAACTAGTACTAAGACTGAATTGTGATGTTTCTTTTATCAAACCATGACAACTGAAATGATATATTATATGTTTTATGAAAAGTGTTTTGTGAAGAGAGTTCCTGGCATCGATACACACAAAAAAGCACATGTAACCCTTTTCAACAAATGTTGTTGGTCTTTGTCAAAGCCTTGAGTGTCCAGTGGCATGAGTACCCAGATAAAGATAGGGCGTATTGTAATCTCTCTCTAAACACCATTTCGGATTTTCACTAGTCAGGAAGGTGAGATCGTCTATATTCAACCTTAATCAGGACCAAACTGTATTCAAGACATGCTGCCAGATATCTTTGTACCCTAAACTGCACTAGAAACTAGAAACTGCACTAGTGGGGTGTGGTGAATGAGAATCAGACTTCACTTTATTTACTTTATAAAATTATCACGTGTTTAATGTTTCTATTCTTTAAACAATTTCGATTTAAACTGCTTATAATTCTACCACCAGCGTAGGCGCTGGCGGTACACATGGTTTTAGTCCCGACCCTGTTCCGCCGGCTCCGCCGCCTTGTCACCGTTACCGCTTCTCCTCCTAGACTACAAAGGCCTGCGTACCCATCTCTTGGGTTTAGGTCACCTATAATCTCAACTCGTCCCATGTAAAATTTGGGCTTCATCAGTGCTGGGGTCTAAGTGGCGCTAATTGCAATGCACCCAAAATTGGCAAAATTAGGTGCAGGAATTATGGGAAAAATTTCTACAGACGGCTGACCGAAAGTCATATGTGGAGATTTCAAATATGACCTTGGATTTGACCTTTGACCTTTATTTCAAGGTCAAACGGGCCAAAAATTTCAAAAAAATGAATTTTTTTACGAAAAAAAAAGTTCATCTTTCATCTCCGTGAGTTTGGGGTCAATCGGTGCATTTTCACGGGAAAAGCGGCCATAAGATACCGAAACTGAAAACTGTCTCTAATTTGGGAACCTTTAATGCTAGAGACCTATTCTTTTTGCATTTTGTAGAGCATGTCAAGCTCAACACTGAAAGTGGTCTCCATTTTTTTTTATTTCCATACGGTTTACAAGTTATATCAAAAAGTACATTGTGGTAAAAGCAAAATGTGCAACACGGTAATATGTAATAAATTTTGAACCTCTGGAAAAGATAACATAAGGCTTGGCGAGACAACTTCTGGTCATAAATGACATTATTTCATGAAATTTGAACATCTGGAACTTCTGATCACCTCCCATTTCAAGAATTTTGGCCTAAATGACCTTTTCTTTATTTCAGTTAATTTCTTCTGTAGGAAATTTATGGCACATTATTGTAACTCCAAAATTGTAGCATTTAGTCCCTTATATCTCTAAACTGGCAGAGATAGGTCCATAGTTACTATTCAAGTTGAATAGGAAGTCATATGCTGGCAATTTAAATATGACCTTGAAATTGACCTTTGACCTATTTTTCACCATGAACTGAACTTTGCAACATTCAAGTCTCTTACATCTCCAAAACTGCTAATTTCTTTCCCTTTTAACTCCAAAATTGGCAGAGATAGGTCCATAGATACTATTGAAGTTGAATAGGAAGTCATATGTTGGTCATCTTAAGCCTGGGTCACACTGCGCTTGCAACCTTTTGGCACCCTCTTTGCAACCTCAGTCGCAAGGAGGTTGCCATAGGTTTTAAAATGGGCACATAAGGTTGGTAACAGGTCGCCTGCGATCGTTGACACATGAAGGCCGTTTTTTGTGCACCGACAACCAGTGCGACTGAAGATGAAAATTATTGGTATTCTTAAGGTTGCCTATCGGTCTTTCCTTGGTTGTCAGTAGGTTGCTATAACCAGTATAATACCATTTGCAACTACACGGTCGATTGACAGTATTTAGGCGACTGGTCGCTTACACGTTTTTTACCAGTCGCAAGTAGTCAGCAGCAGGTCGCTAGAAGGTTGCAGTTGTAACTGCATGGTCGATTGACGGTCTTTAGTCTCTTGGTCGCTTACAGGTTTTTTACCGATCGCAGGCGTTCGAAAATATGTCGCAGGAAGGTTGCAAGCGACTGCAATAAAATAGGCGTAGGATGGTGGTCTATTTGGGCAAAGACTTTTTTCATAATTTGTTATGTAAATCTTCTAAACATCAAGGTCATGAATCATAATATTTTTAGAAAAAGAAAACATAAAATGCATTTGTTGGCATTATTTAATATCAATTGCCAAGGCTTTCACAAACCAGGTATTTCACACTTGTACGAAACCAAAAAAAAAAAAAAAAAAAAAGTAATGCTAAAAGCAATGCACGATTTTTTGACTCTACGTTTATTTATTATATCATTTTGCTAAAATCATAGGTAAAATGCCGAAAACCTCAATTATATATTGCTGTATGTTATTTAAAATTTGCGAAGCCATATTATCAGAGTAAACAATGAAACAAATACAAGAATGCAGAGAAAACGGAAAATAAAAACAATTTAATGAGCAAGGTATAACTGCTATTTCATATCATAATTAATCAATCAAAATTATCCACAAATAATTGAACAAATCGTTAAATGTGTCCAATAGATTTTAATAAAAATAGTTTCAACACAAACAATTTAACATCTTCCCAGTGCTTGGTACCCTCACTACAAGGATGAGAGTGTAAAAAGTACACGATGCGCATGGCTTGTCACGATTTAATTACGTTGTATTGTAAGTGGCAAACGCCTAGGGTTAGAAATACAAAGGGAAAACCCCACATTCGGTTGCAAATCAGTTGGAAAGCAGTCGTTGCAACCGGTTGCCGACCTTTTTGCAACCGGTGACAGTTGCAAGTCGCAAAGAGGTATTTTGTTCAGGGTGACCGTAACTGCACAGGCCTTGCGACCTCAAAGAGACCAAGTATTTGACCAAGAAAATATTAAAGAGCATTATGAGATTAATAAGGATTTAAACGTATGCAAGTTTATGTTTTTATTTTCGAGTTTTTTTTTTACTCTTTTTACTTCTTAGGTAAGCAAAGTCAATTATTATAGCAGTCCCCTCTTTTTGAAAAGGAGTCGTTTTACTAGAGCATTTTTGTATTTTGAGAGGGGAATTGATGGGAAAGCAGCTACTGTCACAAGTATATTCATGTATATTCTGTGCGATCTTGCTGCTACCAGTTGACAAGCGATTGCTACAGTCCTGCAACCTGTTTTCGGTCACCAAGTGGTTGCAGACAGGTTGTTTATCGCTCGGCAAACAGTGTGCGACTGGTAACCTATAACTTGAAGATGGTCTATAAGAGGTTGCAGATACCATACTGCAACCTTGTTGCAACCGGTTTGCGACTGCTTGCCGATCAAAATTGACCATAGCTTCTTAATTAGCTTGCAAAGTGATCGCAAGCGACCGCCAGATTTTGTGGTTGCAAAAAGGTTGCAAAAAGGTCGGAAGCGCAGTGTGACCGGGCCTACTGTGACTTTAAAATTGACTTTTGACTTTTTTTTTCATGATAAACTGCTCTTTGCAAATTTTCTGATCTTTCTCCAAAATAGGCAAAGATATGCACATAGTTACTATTAAACCTGAATAGGAAGTCCTATAATGGCAATCTAACTTTGAGCTCAAAATTGACCTTTGACCTTATTTTCACAATGAACTGAACTTTACAAATTTTCCTTCCCTTTTGTCCCTAGAACTGGCAGAGTAACTAGTAACTATTGAAGAAGAAATCATAAACTGGTAATCTGTGACCTTGAAATTGACTTTTGACCTACTTTTCATGATAAATTGCACTTTGCAAGTTTTCTGATCTTAATATCACAAAAAAACTGGCAAAGATACGCCCATAGTAAGTAATAAACATGAATAGGAAGTGATATACTGGCAATCTAACTGTGACCCTGAAATTAACCTTTGACCCAATTTTCAGCATGAACTGATCTTTGCAAATTTCCTAAAACCGCCAGAGATACCCCTAAAGTTGTTGTTGAACTTGAATAGGAGGTCATACACTGGCAATCTAACTGCGACCTTCAAATTGACATTTGACCTACTTTTTTTAATGAACTGCTTTTTGCATGTTTTCTGGCCTTTAAATCTCCAAAATTGGCAAAGAAATGCCCATGGATACTATTGGACTTGAATAGAAATTCATCTACTGTGATATTAAAATTGACCTTTGACCCGTTTCTTCTCCGTGAACTGAGCTTTGCATACTTTCTTGCCCCTCATATCTTCAAAACTAGCAGAGATGTGCCCGGTGTTGCCCCTAGGTTTTCTCTTTTGTCAGCATATATGCACCACTGACGACACATTTTAAGGAAAACCAAAGGGCCTTTTGTCTAGAGAATCACAAGAGTGATCAGTGTTAGGAAAATGCAGGCCAATTCGAAAATCTGCTTGATTGTACCATTTTTAGATATATATTTTTTGCATATTTTGAGAACTTTTGCTGTTTGCTTTTTATAGAGCTTGTCAAGCAGAAGACTGGTAGTGGTGATCCCTTTTTGGGGGGTTTTCATACCAATGCGCCTACTCCAGCTGGTGGTACAATATCCGGAGGCGGTATCGCCTCTCTGATCCTCTAGTAAACATTGACTCTGTTATGATTTATTTAAAATAACATTTCAGAATGAAAGAATCTTAGGTCGTTTGTAAATTTTTTTTCGTGAAAAAAATTCCAGGGGCCGACAAAATTTTTCGGTTCTTACTGGCTTTAATTCCCATTCACTGTTTCAAAAACGCCGTATAAACACGTATGGAATCTGAAATACCAGTATTTTTCCCAAAATTCACATTAACACAGCGTGAGCAGAAAAGCGATAGGTTTCACTATTTCAGGTAATTTCTATGGTTTAAAGTACATCAATTTCAGAGTAAGTGAAAGGATACTTGCATTGATAACCTTCTTTATTGTATAATTTCCTGCCCGGAATTAAAAGGAAAACAAAACATTAAGAAGTCCGCAACAACAATTATTTTGTACATATGTGTATATGATGATTTAATTATAATACTCTGGCCTCAATATGTGCTTTAATTTCTTTAATTTCTAATGTACCGTACTCGGATTAAGAATGTGTACATTTACCCCGTGGACCATTTGAAGATTACACTGCGATTAATGCGGTGGAAAATACAATAGAGAGAGTGTATAATGATTGGGTCGCTAAACGATTGTTGACGGCATATAGTAACTAGCCTAATCCCTTGGTCGCCTGGGTAGCCACGCCCCCTTAGAGTACTTATGTAAACAAACGGTCTCCCGTAGCGAACTATCCTTTTGTTCAACAGCTTCGTNTTGTGTTTGTGCGTTCGAATTTTGAAGGGATTTATACGGCCCTCCATTGTTTGTCCGCCCCCTTCTATTCACAAGATAGGGATTAAAACATTTCGAACGTGGTTACACCGGTGTACAACGGAAACAAAATTATTCCGACCACTGTACACAACAGAATGCTCATGAATATACTGTTATAGTGAGGTTGGACGACGTTCTGGAGCTTTCGAACGTTTATTCACCGACCCTCTTTTCATACAATTTCACAAATGTTTAAACTATATTTATCCGTGCTGACCATGCATTTACTTTTACTTTGACATGTTCTATTTTTCTACCACGAAACCAAATTCTACACTTGTTGGCTCTTAAAGAAATTTAACATAGGTTCAAAAACTCCCTATCCTTTAACTCATTTGATTCCGTTTTAAATATTTTCTACATGTTAAACTGATTTATTTTCGTGACAATGCCGAATATATACAAACATAATACATAAAACAATAATGTGAATATATATGTAACGGCCCAACCCTATGGGCTTACAAAGTCACCGGTTTTTAAACATTGATTATATAGCAACTTCTTTCTGACCTGGAAGCAGTTAAAGAAAAACCTCGCTGTGCTTCTATGAAAGTCTGTAAAAAGCACTTGAGGTCTCTCCTTAACCTCCTCCAGGTCATGAAAGATAAGATCGCCCACTTTTACTTTGTCACACCATTTTTCCTGAATTTTTTTTTAAATTGGACAATCAAATAAAACATGATACTCTTCTTCTACTTTTTTATCGTTACAGAAATACAGAGTCGATCTAATTTTTTGTCAACAAAGCGGCCTATTTCTACATAAAATGGATCCTGATCTGAACTGGGCCATGATAGATCTTTCTGCAGCTTTTAAATTATACTTAACATAATTTCCCACTACTAAGTTTTCTTTAAGTTTTCTATAGACCCAACTGGGATTTTGAACACGGCTTCCTTCTATACTCTCTCTTGCAGTTTAAATAATATATTCTTTATAACGCCAACATCACAAGAAACTAAATCATTAAACAAATACTCCATTTCACAAACAGTTAAAACTTGAGAGGCCTGAGCACACCAATTAATGTTACCCTCTTTTGCCAAGTCATAATCTCTAAGCAACATTTGTTTTCAAGTCTGTTCCACAATCTTATAAGGTGCAACCATCTTTTATACTTAGTATTCATCCAACCTATATCTCCTTCTATGGCCAGAAGAAGAGTAAATCTGTGCACCCCAAAATACCCTGGAGGCTCTAAAAAGAAATTTTATCTAGCTGCTTATAGTCATTACATCCCCCAAACACCTGCTGCATATTCTAGAATGGGACTAACACAAGAATAAAAAAGCTTTGTGTATATGGAATACCCCATATATCCTTGATGTTTATACTTAGCTATTATGGAACCCAGTGCCCTACCTGCAGCATGAGACATCACATCTGCATTTGTACTATAATTAAATGTATCTGCTAAGGTAACTCCAAGATATTTATAAGACTTTTCATAATCAAGTAGCACTCCATCTCAGTTAAATTGAAAGTTACTCCTTTCAACCCCTGGTTTTCTGAAATGTACGATTTTTGTTTTCTTTTGGTTAACAAATAAACTCCATTTATAGGCTCACTCACTTAGCTTATCAAACATAGCTTGAACGTTTTTCCCGGTAGGAGCAATAAATACCACATCATCTGCATGTCTCCTACCATTTCACAAGCTACTGTACATGCAAATGTATATATGTTTCTAATAGCCCAGTATACTTTACCATCAATACCAGATCTCAATAATTTGCACATTAAATAATCTCTGTCGATGCAATGAAATGCTTTATGAAAGTCTATGAAAGCACAAAAGGTTGATAATGCAACATTAAGTCTATTCCTTATGATAGAATCCAAGGCAAATATGTGATCTTGACAAGACCTATCCCTGCGAAAACCATTCTGCTCATCTACTAGAAACTTTCTGTTGTCAAAAAAACTCAGTTAATCTGTCGTTTAAAAAACTCGTGTACATTTTTGCTGAACAATATAATAAACTAATTCCTCTATAATTCAGAGGAACCCTCTGATCTAATTTACTGTCCTTCCGCCATACTGAGGGTATCTTTCCTGAATCCAAGCATTACTGAACCAATTTATGCATAACTTTAGTAGCATTATTACCTTTGTACACTTCGTTGGGTAGCATGTCTATTCTACGTGCTTTTCCTTTTTTTTCATTTTGGCTATTTCACGAACTATTTCACTAATAATAATATTCCTCTTCAATATCTCATTACTTTCATACAGAGGTTCTATCATGTATTGCTCTTTCAAACTATTAATACTTTGTATGTCAGCCTTGTGTTTGTCTCTTCTAGGCTCATTATTCCCCTAGTTAATGTACAGTATTTGGAAATCATCCCTGCATTTATTTATTACAGTGTCTATATCAATGGTAACTTTTCCATCAACATAAACTTCTAATGGAATGGTTTTGTTTTTACGAGGACCTACCTGTTCACTTGTTGCCAAAATTGCTTAGATTCAAAAACTCCCTATTCTTTAACTTATCTGATTCCGTTTTAAATATTTTCTACAATAACTGAAAGTGTAAGTCATTTACTTTACAACGATACTGTATAACAAAATCAAAATGAAAACAAAATTACTTGTCACTGGTGCATGTTAGCCGTTTCATCTTTATAGTCAAAATACATTTCTCAAGAAAAAAAACCCATGGAATTTTTGTTCATTGAAATTGATTGAAATTTGGACTATCTGTACATGGAATGGCTGATTTTAGTCTTTATGAACGAATTGCAGTGTGTCTCACAATGTCAGGCTTTGTTGTCTCAAACTTGTCTTCTGTCGTACAGAACCTCTCTGTCTGGATCAGAGGACGCTTCATCGTCCCTACCTTGTATTCTGACGTACAGAACTTCTCTGTGTGGAGCAGAGGACAAAGTCACCTTGAGAACTTGGAGTGAAGCGGATTCAAGACGATCCAAAATTTCGTGCAGCAACTCGTTGGCTGACTTGTATGCTTCATAATGTACAAGGCCTAATGTGACAGGCAATCCAACTACAGGCAATGCAGGTGTAATAGCTTGACGTACAGCCAAGAGGCTCATCAATGCCCCCAAATTAAATTTTGTAAATGGCAGTTCGATTTTTTCAGTTGCCATTAAAATAAGTCTTTCCAGTTCTAGGCCAGTTCTTTGCGAAAGACGCCTCAAGGATTCCTCGTCTAGACCCAGAGCGTTTCTATAACTAATCACTTCTTTGATAAAATAGTCTATAACCTTCTGTGGCATGATGCCCCTTAATCGAGATGGGACAAACCCCTCCACTGCCAAAAGGATAGCCTTTTTCCAAACACGACTTCGAAGTATCTTACACTTTGCTTTGATCAAATTTTCGGAGAGATTGCTCAGAGACAATGCCAGCACTTCGCGTTGTTCACGAGGCAGCTCATGCAACAGATCATGTTCGAGTTTTCGGTAATCCCACTGGTCTACATGGCAGAGGAGTGTAGATATGAGATAAACACCGTCCTCTGGATTGACACCACATTTTTCAAGCAGCATTTTAATTTCTTCGCGGATTTTCTTCAGTAATTGCGAGGCGTCATGTGTTCGCGGGTGATCTAGTTTGTCTATTTCCATATCGGCATCAATATGCGTCCTGACAATGAAATATTTCTTACACCAAAGCTTAGCTTTTTCAGCAAGCCATACATGGTGTTCAAAAATACGGTTGCCGATAAAGATAAGGAAAAAGTCATATGAACCAAAATGTATCATTTCTTCGTAGATTTCTCTGTTAAATTTGGGCGTCCCAATTTCAGGTAAGTCCCACAGGGTAACGTTTTTATTTTTTGGATGGTGGTACTCCTTGGGGACCTGAGTGGCCTCAGACTCAAATACTCCGACAGGCGCTGCATCATCATCTTCAGAAGTAAGACCTCGGAATGTGTTGATGAATGTTGATTTCCCAGTACCGACTGTTCCAGTCACAGCAATTTTCACAGGAACGTTTTCGACTCCTTTTATCTTGTTTGTCATATAGTCTACGATATTTTCGAGGCCATTTTGTTCACAGTAAGCTTCAAACTCTTTGAGTTCCTCTGCTTCAATAAATTGGTATTTCGATTCATCTTCATCCTGTAGCTTTTCTGCCCCTGCAATGATGAACGTCTACATGTAAATGGATCAGACCGCAAAAGCACACGTTTTGTATTTTAACCACGGCAATTTGCTTTCTAGTTATTCACAATAAAACAGAATTACAATAATTAAAATACACGGTATTGTAACAGCTGCGCAAGGACCTAAACCATCAGTCAGTTGAAGGTTTTACGTGCACAGGCATCTCAAAAGCCACACTCTAATACCTCCCAAATGAAAGAAAGACTTCACGAGTGGGATTTGTGTCGAAGTGACACTCAAACTCATCATGGGTAAACCTAAAACTTCATTCATCCTTTACATCAAAGTGAGGAAGTTGTGATTCAGTCGCTACTAATTCAAGATAACAGTGCCTTGTTTAAATTCCTTGGGGAAGATGAAGATGTATTGGATGAAGACAGCTTGGAGTACAAGTATTAGATGACTGTGAATTGCACTGACACCATATCTTCGCGGCAAAAAGGGGTTAAGGGTTTTGTGATCCTTTATAATTTATTATCATCCAGATACATGTACCAAAATGAGGTTTTCCTGCATCTAGCAAATCAATAATGCAATTTTTGAGCTGATTAAAAAAATACCGTAGCCTTGAATGGCAGCCTTGAAACGCAGTAGTGGTGTGGAGCATATTTGCAGTAGAAATGCAGTATAGCCTACTGCAATTCTTCAAAATGTACATAGGGTTGCACAGAGGAGGAGCATTAATGCAGTAGATAAGCAGCATAATAGAAGCATGTTTCAAATATGCTAATTAGCTCCCAAATCGAAGCAGATTTGAAGCATGTTTGCAGTATGATTGCAGTAGTCTACTGCGCCGGAGTATCTACTTCGTTTTCGTGCGGGCATTCCCTGCCCAGACTACTGTAAAACCTTCCGCCGTACACAGAGAACAAAAATCATTAAGTTAAAAGATTACCTTCATCAATCCAGAAAGGAAGAAGTAGCAGGATGAGGTATGAGTATGTTTTGCAGTACAAAACCTATGAGGTTGCAGTATACTACCAATATTATTGTATGAGGTTGTGGTATCAGGGTATTTAGGACCTAGTAGCTCTTCTCTCACATCTAAGCATATTTTTTGATAGGCAAGTTCCTTTGTACTCACCCATGTCTTGCAGTACAGTACCAATATTATTGTATGAGGTTGCAGTATCAAGGTGTTTGGGACCTAGTAGCTCTTCTCTCACGTCAAGGCATTTTTTGCGATATTCAAGTGCCTCTTTGTACTCACCCATGTCTTGCAGTACAATACCAATATTATTGCATGAGGTTGCAGTATCAATGTGTTTGGGACTTAGCAGCTCTTCTCTCACACCCAAGCAATTTGGTGATAGTCAAGTGCCTCGTTGTAATCACCCATGGCTTGCAATACAAAACCTATTCTGGCGTATGTGGCAGCACTATCAGTGTTTTTGGAGCCTAGCAGCTCTTCTCTCATTTCCAGAATCTTTTTCCTTTTTTTCTTTTTTTTTTTTGTAATATATAAGTGCTTCTGTGTACTCACCCATGTCTTGTACTACATCAGCAAATTTGTAGTTCGTTTTTGCTATTTCAATTTGGTCATGTTCAGAATTTGTGCTTCTTTCACAGAATTTGTGCTTTTTTCTTCTGCTACTGCCTCATGAATTGAGAGAGCATTTCGCTCCGTGAAAAGGATGTGGATTGCATTTGCGGTCAGTTTCACACATAAAGTGCATATACAAACACATAAAACAGAAGTGACAACACAAGTAGGCCGAATTTCATGCAAGTCAGCAAACATATCAGACTCATAAAAATTCATCACAGACACTTCGTGAAGTTCATGCTTTAATTTAGAGGTACATATTACAGGTCTGAATCTTCCACTTTACACAAAACATCCTCTACTTTTGCCAAAAAGATGCCATGTGACTGAAAATATTCTGCGAGATGTTCATGAAAAATTAGCACATGCCGGGAGAAATCATATTTTATCGCAAGTGAGAGAATCATACTGGGTGATTCATGGGAATTCAGCTGTTAAAAAAAAAATGATTTATCAGTGTATAACGTGCAGAAAGATGAGAGCCCCACTTGCGGATCAAAAATGACTGATTTACCTACAGATCGTAGAAGTGAAGAACCCCCGTTTACATACACTGGCATAAATTTCTTTGGTCCATTCTTCATCAAAAATGGTCGTAAAGAAATGAAACATTACAGGGTGATATTTACATGTTTATCGAGTAGAGCCATACACTTGGAAACAGCTAGATCTTTGGACACTGACAGTTTTTTACACGCCTTACGACGATTTATAGCACGTCGCGGTAACGTAAAACAAATACGATCAGACAACGGGACAAATTCCGTAAGGACTGAACGAGAACTTCGAAATGCTCTGAAAGAAATGGACAACGACGCTATCAAAATCAAATTGATGAAATATAAGATCACGTGGGTATTTAACCTTCCAGCAGCCAGTCACTTTGGAGGTATCTGGGAGCGACAAATCCGCACGATACGGAAGGTGTTGAGTCAGTTATCAAAAGAGTTTGGTAGTCGAATGGACGAGGAATCATTTCACACACTGATGTGTGAAGTAGAGGCAATAATAAATTCCAGACCTCTCACATCTTTCTGATTCTCCGGACGACGCAGAACCGTTAACTCCCAACCACTTATTAACAACTAAGTCTTCGGTCACATGCCCACCCCCAGGAAACTTTCAGAGGTCAGATGTATACTCGAGAAAGCGATAGCGTCGCGTCCAATACCTTGCAAATGTTTTCTGGGGTCGCTGGAAACGCGAATATTTGTTAACGCTTCAACAACGTCAAAAATGGGGAAAACCTAAACGAAACTTAACACTGGGTGATGTTGTGCTAATAAAAGGTGACTCCATGCCACGAAATTATTGGAAAATGGGTCGTGTTTCTGCAACTGAACAAGACAAAAGTAGTGGGTTAGTGAGATGAGAGATGATGAGATGAAGTTGAAAACTCAAAACACAGAACTTCGGAGACCCGTGACTCGGGTGGTGGTTATTGTTCCTGTTGAGGAACGAAATGTGTAGAATTTATATGCTGCTTTATGTACATTTATAATGGAATGAATTAAACCTACTTAACAGTACTATGTATATTTTTTTTATTTACGTAATTATTATCATGTTATCTGTCATTAACTTTGATATTGAATACAATAACTGTATTCAAGGGGCCGGAATGTAAATGCACCGGATGTGCACAGAGTGGTAATGCGCACTTATTATATGACCCAATGAACAATGCTATGAACGATTGAACGGCACATGTGGACACGTTATGCACTACATGTATAAGCAGGGGCGTTAAAAGTAAGCATTAATTCATCTCTTATTTGTTACATTCTACTTAATTATATGCTATATTCACAATTCATTTCTTTAATGTTGTTTATTTATTTATATTTTTTGTAGTTTTGGACCGTATGCGTAAGCTGCACTGTTCATGGACGAGTAACCAAAGCGCTCCACATTCACTATAATAAACTTTGATCATCATATCTACAAAACAGTGTTTGTTTTGCAGTAACATTGATCATGGAACTGCGTCCTTGCTCATGTTGGGTTTGCTGTTCATTGAAATGTTAATTGAAGAAGTCTGATGATTAGAGCAATTATTACAATATCAAGAGCGTTTACACATCAGCGGTTTTAATTTTCACTATCTGGGTTTCTTTTGGAGTAAACTTTTTTCCCATGACAACAACGTGCCTGTACAATGTTCAGAACGGTACTCGCACAAATACCCAATAAGATACTGTCTTTCCCATTTTCTCTTTATTGTTTACTGCAATCTCTACCCTCAATCAATAAACTTGAGAAAGCAATTATGTCACAGTAGTCTATGAGCCAAAATGAAAAAGGGCCTTATTTAAGGATTTGGTTGCACCTTCCACCCCCTACCCCCGTCAGGCAAAGATTTTATTATTGATTATTGTAGTTTAGAACCTCATTTCTGCTTGTTTCCTGTTTGAAAATGTGTCCGTTTGTTCGGGAAACAAGCAAAATCTAAGTTGGCCTCCAATACGGCCCATTTTTGTGAATGGAGTCACTAAATTTGCATACACCAGGAAAAGTAGAAAAGTGTGATATATTCGGAGTTTTGAGTCTAAAGGATGAGTGCGAATAAGGGGGTAAAAGTGCCCACCTTTGTACATGAAAAATAAATTGTGAATGAATGGAAAAAATTGATGCCAAATTAAAGTTGGGGTCTTACACTTTTATGATTCACTTAAACAATTTTTATTGAATTTGAAATATAAAAAATTAATGTCAAAATGACCTTGTCAAATATTCATGAAAATGTGTGTTTTAGGGGGGGTCTGAATTGCAATGCTACATATCTTTAGTTATAGTGGGGTGACAACTGTGAAATTTTGTAATGGGGTACAGAAGGTGCCCATGTAAAAAAGTAAGGCAATATGTGGCCAATCATTGTTTGTGAGCAATATTTTGATTGCTTTATTTGTACATGTAGTGCTGATTGAAAGAAGAATCTTACAGTGACTTGAGGATAAAAGATGTTCATTTTTTTATATGAGCCCCTGCCTCAGACAAGCTAATTATTCACGGTCGAAAAGACATGAATATAAGGTTAGATATATGTGAAAATCAGCTTGTCTGAGGGTTGGGCTCGATATGTACTCAAACTAAATAGGGACATTTTCAGTCCATAAGCTAGCAGGCGGCCATGTTTATTCCTGCCATGAGGTAGCTGCTACGGGGCCGTAGCAATAGTCCGAAGGTTCAACAGTCCGAAGGTTCATTGGTCCGAATATTCACTACAGAACCTTCGGACCAATGAACCCTTGATTAAAAAATCGATGAAAATGTTACCACTTTTCGGACCAATGAACCTTCGGACTATCGAGACGCCCCTGCCGCTACATGCTTACATAGGATGGCTAGGCAGATACAATGAAACTTTTGTACAAAAAGAACAACCCAAAATAAAATGTAGGTCATTGAAAAGAAAATAGGGGTTAGAGTCAGTAATTTTTTTTCAATTACAGCCCCCAAAAAAAAAGAAAAGTAATTTTCATGTAATGCATGCTATTAAAAAATATATAAATAAATAAATAAATAAATAAATAAATAAATAAATAAAAGGGGAAATATGGATAGGAAATAGAGTCCAAATACAGTACGTATATATTACTTTCATTCTTATTTCTTAGAATTAAGAAAGATTAAATGTAAAATGTGCTTCAGATATTCAAAGTTATATTAATTATTATAATAGCAGATGAACATTATGGTGGCTCCTACTTTATATAGAGACCCATGCTGTAATAGACATCTACACATAAGGGTGGCTTGACACAACCCCCTCTAAGGGGCATAAAAGTACATTTTGTACAACCAAAATTGTTGTGTAAATGTCCCCTTTTATGTCTATTTTGCATAAAAAGTAAAATAAAAGTCTTCATCACACACACCCTTGTTTTGTTACTTATGACCTTATCCTCCACACCAGCACTTTTCATAATAGCTTTGGAGAGTTTTTTTCTTCTTTTTTTTTCACCAAAATGCTATGAATGACTTTATTTGTCAAGGAAATCAGTGAAAACCTATTGACTTGGTAAATAGTCCATACAAGAGACCACCAGCCTATAATAAATACCAGAAGTTTACCAGATAAAGCAAGCTAGCCGATATACTGATGAGCATCTGCTAGATGGCCAGTTTGAAATCAGTGTATGCGAGGATGCACCCGATTTAATCAGAGCCAAAATAGTTAATTAAGACACACATTAAGCCACCAGTACACATTATGGATTCAGACCTCCCATAGAAAAACTAGACCCATCAGTCGCTGGTACTGACAGTGTAAAGCTGGTTCCAAGACAGTTGGAAGTTGTGCACATATCACTTCAGTCCTGTGGTATTTGGGGTTTGCCATGAGGCAGGAATACAATCGAAAATTATATTGTGGAGAAGGCTGTTTGGATACCTCACATTTACCAACATCAAGTGGTGACAGTATTAGCAAGACAAAAAGTGTTTCGGACAGCACATCTGATTAATTATCCATTGTTTCATTATACATTTTATACTCATATTTGTATACTGTATTTTGTATAAAATAACTCATGCATTGCATTCTACACAAGGTCTTTATCACATACACAATCATATATGAAGTACTTTTTAGGTGATTTAATTTCATTGTCATACAGATTATTGGTCATAACTGTTATTATGTGTACTATATTTTCATTTAGTTTTTAGTTATACCTTATCATTATTTTGGTACAATTTATACCTTGTTTATTTTATGGTTTATGGAAACATTCCAAATAGCTGTTTAGAGTGCTTTTACACATGGTTTTTTTGTTGTTGTTACGTACTGTAACAGCCTTTTGCTTTTAGCATTTTTTACTATTCCTTAGAGCCTTGTACAAAATGTGTATTGGTTAAAAATACAATTATTTAGACCAACAAATGCTGGTCTGTGAGAAGTTATATAAAATCAATAAATACGCTGAAACAAGTTTTTCTAGTAACTAGACTTTTATACAGTTAAGTGAAATTAGTGATGGCTTCTGTGAGAAAATACCGTAATATACCACCCCTCCCTTTCTTCTCTAGGATTAAAAAAGACAATAATTACTTTCCCATTTACTTGTGCAACACCACAATTATTTAACATATAACTCTTTTTTTTACATCACAAGACAAATTTCATTAGAAAAAATCGTTTATGTAATATAAATGCTGAAACAAGTTGCTCTGATTCATTAGACTGCATACAACAGGTAAATCCAGCTACTCCCTCCCCCACATATAACTCATTAAAAATACTAAGATACAATACCTCAAACCAAATAATATTTTTTCCGTGCAACAAATATATGCATAAACTTAATAATAGCAAATTATTTTTAAATTTTGACAATGGGCACTTTGCCAATGGTTATTCGCACTCATCCTTTAGAGGTTAGTGGATCCGGGGTGTTGACAAGCATGGATCACAAACTGATATGCGTTTGAGAAATTCACGAAAACAACTTGAAAAACCTCCCTTCAAATTCATTAAATTGTTAATCGTAAGAAGCAAACAAACCATTGACAGGTCACGTTTGGGAGGCTGCCTTTCAGCCTAGAGCAAGGTGCAACACTGCCAAGGTATTAGGTATCCACAAAGTTGGGTTATAGTGCAATCAGCATTTTGGCCACTTGACCTTAAAGTTAATCCAAAAGTTCAAAGATCAAGCCCAAGACAAGTATACAATATCCACATATGACTTTCAGTCAGATTTCTATATTAACTTTTCCCATAATTCTATTGGTTTAGGGGATACATGCAGCATTTAATTTTCAACAATATCGACAAGGGTGCCTTGTGTACAGTGTCATGCCTAGGTGAATAAACTGACAGAGACTATATCAAAGGGTGGTCAAGTTGAGATTATATGTGACCTAATTCCAAGAGCTGAGAACAAAATCCCTTGTATTCTTGGATAGGAAATAGTAACAGTAACTTGTATCTGCCTACAGAATGCATTGCCTACAGAGCCTACAGCATAAGTTGCCGGTAGAGCCATACAAGACGGGTCAGACTAAAACTTTTAGAAGTTCCACCCAACCTTCCCCTCCAATATGTTAAGTACAGAAAGTAAACAGGTAATGTTTGTTCAAATATCACATTTCAGGAAGTAATGACAAAAAACCTTGTGAGCTTTTTCAAAGTTATGAAAATTTGTCAGATGAAAGGGTTTTATAAGTAGCTGGAACCACTACAAGTTAGATCACAGAAAAAAAACCAACCATGTGAATTCTTTAGGACATGTGAAATGCACAGGTGGTGCAGAGAATCCAGAAGGTTGATGAAATGAAAGCAGGGGAGCAAAGGATACTTTGGCCTGAGACAAAGAACCGTGAAACCCCTATTGATCACTAAAGAGGAGCGATTTGTTACAATGTACTTAACAGTTTCAAGCAATGATTTGACATGCCTCCTATCTTCATATGTATTTTTGAAGGTGGGAAGAAATGGAAACTAGATGATCAGAGCAGCGATACCACCGGTTACAACACAAGATACCTTCTCATCACCTGACATCATAAAAGCAGCATCAAATGAAACAGACGAATGGTCAACCAACAACAAAATGACAAATTTTAAGAAATCCTAAGAAACTGTATATGACTTCTCAAAGTTAGGCCATATATATATAACCAAATAAATTGTAAGGGTAAAACTGCAGTCTTTTTAAGCCTTACATTTAGGCATGACCTATCCTGAGATAAATAGGCCTAAGTACACCTGATCTACCCGTCTCAGTGGACTGTCTCAATGGATACACTTTATTTACTCTTCTCAAACGAGCCGGTGTGACAGGAATGGAAATCCGGAGGTCTTTTGATGAGTACATGTTTAGAGATGTCCCAGCAAATAAGTAAGAATCCATTAAAATATTTTTTTTAATATTGTATCCTGGAAATCCATTCCAAGAAACACTTCAAACAACCAATACCCTACCTCTACAAGGTTGGTGCAATGAGTGGTGTAAAAAATGCACCAAAAAATGTACGCATGTGAGCACGAAATTCACCACCTTTTACCAACATGGATTGAACATTTTATCAATTATGAAATGCCCAGATATTCAAAGTGCCAAAACTGAGAACAGTGAAACCCTCAAGGACTTTTATTCCCTTTTCAGTAAATTCAATGATTTTACCATCTACATCCAAAAATTTAATCTAATGCAGCTCTTGAATATGTTATTTAAAAAGTGTTTTAAGTTCAATAGTTTATTGGACATACCAATTTAGTATTATTTATTTCAGGTTGCAAATAAATGTAAAATATCTGACCTGCTACTCTTAAGGTGTGTGTGCCGATATTGATGGTCATTACTCCCAGTTCAAGGATGACATCTATTGGTAAATCTCGGATATTGTCTTCAATGTGACCCACGTGATGAGGTTGTATGCCATAACATATGGCAGCACAGTCCCCAGGACGTCCATAGTCCCACCATTTGATCAGAATGTCTTCTTTCCGTAGACTGAAAGCTGCCATCAGGGCTCGGCGTATGCCGTGTATAGTCTGCTCTGCACTGCCATATGGACCTTTATGGACTGTCATCTTCAAGTCTTCGTAAATCATTGCTATAATTTGTTGAAACAAAAGTAAAGGGGTTTTAAACATAAAAAATATAATCTTTTCATCATGAATTATCATGACTTCATAACTAATTCGTTAGACCTGTTGCTGATTTAAAAAAGTCTTTAAATTCATTGTGAGAGTGCCTGTGTGTTTGTTTGACTGTGTGTGTGGGTTTCTTTTAGTATATATTTTAATCAAAAATAAAACATAAATAAGTAAAAAACAAGAGGCCAACTTGAATTACTGACATTATATTATAGAGCAAGCAGACAAGTATACAAGACAAAGGAGTATCTCTCATCTGATATCATATATATACATAAATTTTCAGAGGAAGATTAAAAAAAATAGAAACCTTTTAACTCTGTCTTTTCCTTTATGTATTTCCTACATTCATTGTAATCATCATCATCCATTTCAACCCACAGATTAATGTCGCTTCGGCTCAGGCCCAAATTCTCGAGGGTCTTGATGCTGACAAAACTATCCTCTACAGCAGCCTGTAGCTCACCGCAGCGATAACTTTGCCACAGCTGGTCCAGTGAGTGCACTGACGGACAAACCAAGCGGATGATAAAACACTGGTGCTTTATATCATAAAACATTGCATGGCATCTCTCCATCAACTTTACTGCTCTTTCACTGTCTTCAAGGGTAAAGGCCTGCGACATTAACTGTTCACATATTTTGATAAAGCTTCTTTCTTTGGCTTCACAAAGAGGGGTGGTATCTTCTGGGGGAGGTCTAGGTACAACTGAAGTAGTTGGTGGTTCATCAGAGTTTCCCATGTTCACTGTCTGCGTAATGTTCTTGCTTGGCTCACCTTCCAGATGAGCTGCTATACCAGTGATCTGGTCTCTCTCTCTTCCACCACTTGTCATTGAGGGTACAGCTTCCCTGTCTGGCTGAGTGTCCTCTGGACTTGGTGTTTTCTGACTACTGGAGAAGGTGGATGATGACTTGACTGCCTGCATTCTTGCATGATTGATGCTTATATGGACAGTAACATCCAATGAGCCTGGAATTTGAAATTAATTATTTTTAGGCACAAAGTAACCTACGACATAGTTGCAGAACTTTTCCCCTACTTCACAATATGAATGTGCAAATGGTAGGTAATGTACCAAACAGTTCGACCAAGATTAATTAATTAATTTCAAAGAAACATCATTTTGGTCGATTTGACTAACTACAGTAATAAAAAAAATTGAAATCGTCGGATTGTTTGGGACATATGCAAAAATGCAAGTATTGCATTATCCCGAAGTGCCACGCAAGATAAGCCGCAATTAACGCTTTACATGTGTTTGAAACACGTTTTATCCTCCATTTTAAATCTGACCCAAAATTCTAGAGATATAAGTCCTCCGGACCTAAAATCCCAGAAATTGTAGTCCCCCGGACACCTATACCAGGAGCATACGTCTGACGGACTTACATTCCTGGGAATATATATCTGTGTGTAAGCTTATATAGCCTCTGTAAACGGAAATTGTGTGTATTTTGAACATTATAAAAAGTAACTGTAAATGGAAGCTTATAATTTATAATTCGACTTGCTAGTTCTTCGAATTACTCTTTTCTGGGTCGGTGTTGTGCCCTTTTGAAGATACTGAAATATAACCTCTATGTTGGGTCTAGAACAGGTGCTGCTCGTCCCTTCTATATCGAAAGTCAAGTGAGGGTGTGGTATCAGAATATGAACGTATTTAAAGTAGTGCAAGAAAGCGCGTGGCAGCTGTTACCAATCAAAATTATCCGACGTGGCAAAGTAAAATGACCAGCAAACATGACAAAGACATAAAAATCACACAAAAGTTAAAAACGCAACTTCAGTCTTATAGGGATTCGAACTCATCAGATCATCGGATTGTTTTAAGATACTGTTTTGGATTCACATTGTTGCACTGTCTAGTCACTACGCGAGAGAGACGCACCGGTGTAACAGTAATCCAAGTCCTCAGGAACCGAGGTCCGTAGGACTAACATAACTTGGGAATAGTAGTCCTACAGGGACTTACCTGTAGGTTCCTGGCCCATACCTTCCAAGAGCAAATTTCCATCGAGTTTTAGGTTATTTTTCAATTTCTGCGAGTGTAAACCGAAAAATAAATCTAAGAACGGAGATCCCGCGTTTTGTGTGATTCTTCTTTTAGGAATAAGGTTTTGAAAAAGAGAGAGATACAAAATAAGAATTTTGACGCAAAACACAGAGGGTACACTCCAGTAGAAACGGACATGAACATATATACACTGTACATATACCTCAAAGGATGAAAATAAGGAATGCCTCTGGATGGTGCCTTATTTTCTTAAAAATATATAAAAACATTGTAAAATATAAAGATAAAATGGCATATAAATAGAATAAAGTAAACGTTTATTATATCTTTAAAACAAGGATGTCTCTATATATATTTCTTCATGTCATTTCTCGGTGTAACCTATATAAGACATGCGTTACAAAAATGTCAGGAACGCACTTCCCATTAGGACGTGCATTACTACACATAGGACTTACATTAATTGGGAGCCTTTGTCCTACGGACATTGAATCCTAGTAACGTATGTCCTAGGACTTCCATTCTTAGCAATGCATTTCTTGCATTTCCAGGACTTAGTGTCCGGGCGGACTTGCGTTACTAGGACGTGCACTCCTGCCACACCGGTTGTGAACGGAATGCAGGTCCGCCAGGAATAGAAGTCCTATCCATATTTATGACAGGAATACAGGTCCCATTAGGACTACTTATCCTACAGATCGGTGGTCCGTAGGACCTGCATTCCGTTCACACCGGCACATGAACAGCGATATCATGAAATTGTTTTTCTTGAGTTAAACGACAAAAGGTGGTGACCAGATAATGCTAATTTAATTAGTCTCATTTAATATTCATGTGACCAGGTCATTACGTCATCAATGAAATCTCCACTATTTATGCTAAGTCCGTTGGCCGAATCTGAATGGGGAAAGGAAACTACACGCTAACTGTGGTTTCGCTGTTGTGCGAGTCTGGTTGGATCTTAACATCTGTGATTACATGTCTAATTGACAGATTTCCTTTCACACCGTTGCTTTATGAAAAGAAGAGTGTATTTAAAGTATTTAAATCCCGAAATTGAATGGTTTATATAGTTCACGTGTATGGGACATAATACTTTGTACTGAGAAAACAGAAACGATGGTAATGCACATCAACCCGTTTTCTGCGCCCATTAAAATTTGCGACAAACAGTTTTTTCTCTAGTGTGTGTTCAATAAATGATCCCTGAGATGACCCAAAAAACATGACAGTGCTTTTCTGAGAGCTTTCTTTTCCATAATGCACAGCTGCAAAACAGGCTGGTATGTCTGTGACCCAGATTTAAACGCTGCTCTAATGTTATTTTCGGATAAGAATTTAAAAGTTGAAAATACACAGCAATGTTTGAAAACACAGAATTATTTGTTATAATAAAACAAATCCACCCCATTTCACACGAAAGTACCCCCATTGTAATTGAACACATTAAAATATTTTGCCATACTTTCAAAGACGATAACCAATCGTTTTTAGCTAGTATGGTGGACGTGCGAACTTGAAAATAATTAAGTCACTTATTCTCCCAAAACTTTTTATTGCTATCAACGTTATATGATTTATATGAAGGTGCTTTGCGACATATCCAATCCACTGTCGATACGTGAAGGTTCTGGCTTGGTACAAAAAGTGGTGTTTTTACCAAGGAAAAAACGTGTACCCAGATCAAATTTTAACCCAGGGCAGACCTTTTTATTCTCCAAAATGCCCTCCCGTCAGCGACAGGTCCTATCAGGCAACGGAGGGAAGTCTGCTAAATTAGCACAAACTGTTCATCTTTTGGCATTATTATTATTATTGTCAATGGGCACAAAAGTAATGACAGGTACGGGTCGTTTCCAGATAAGATCTTGAGTTCAATTGTTTTTTCCTCATTGAGCCATTGAAAGCACAACAACTGGCAATGGGTATGCAGCATTTATTGCTTGCGTCTTGCCGACGATATGGTCATACAATCAGAACAAGAAAATAATTATGTCGCATAATGTTTCAGCCCAGAAAAATAAATTTAGAAAATAATCTTGGTCGGATTGAATGCAATGGTCGAACTATTTGGCATATAATTACCGTACACTTTTTGGTAGGTGCTTTGTAGAAGCACTCAACAGAAGAAAAATGTAACAAAGCCAGCTGCATGGTGAAATCTTTCAATTGCATTCTCTTGAGTTATAACTTGCATAATACACCTCAGTGTTTTTATAATTATATGCAAAAATTAAGTTAAAAATTTTCATAAAATACTCATGTGGATTTTTAAGCTTGAGTTGACCACCTGGAATTTTCTCAAACTCTGGTGTATTTCGGTCCCCGTCACAAGTTGTCTGAACCTTTTCTTGCATATCTGAAAACAAAAAAGAAGGCCTCAAGTTGTATTCTATCTGCAGCGTTATGTTGCTAATACCATCATTTCAAACTCATTTACATCCAAGAAAAGCTCACAGATGGAGTTGTTCCTGATTCAGAATGTAAACCACAAACAATCCAACGTGTATATATTTTACTGATATTGAAGAAAATGTTTAAACGATACAATACATATAGTCATACCTTGTGTCATTTGGAGCTGCAGACCTTGTGTTGATCTTAAAGATGCAAGTTCTTCACTTTCTTTTCCAAGCTGAGCATCTTTGACCTCTTCCATGAGCTTCTGTGTCTGCCTAAATGTGTCCTTCAGCTCTGAGTGACCTTTGTCCATCTCTGTGACTTTTTGAGAGATTTCCCCAAGTTGTTTACATATATTCTGAGTGGCACTGTCCATCTTCCTTAGAATAGTGTTTTCACTTCTTTTTTGAACCTGTTCCACATGGTCCTGCAGCTTTGTTTCACCTTCTTTCAATTCATGTATGATTTGTTCAGGAATTTCCTTCATTGTAGCTTTCATGCTTAACAACTCATCTATCACACATTTGTCATAATTATACCATTCTTTCAGAATGCTCTGGTTTCTCTCCAGTAAAGCAACATCAAGAGGTTTAGACAAGATGGCATCATATTCCTCATCGGTGTACATACTAGAGAGAGCCAGGAGGTTGGACTTGAGCCCTGAGAAATGTGCCCTAAAATCTTGATCACTAATTGCTGCCTTGTTAGCATGGCCATACACAATATTTCGATATCTTTTAACTCGCCCAATCTTGGCTTCTGTTGATGTATCTGTGTCGGGGGGGTTGTCCCATACTTTCGACCGAGGACACGGATCCAATGCTGTGATGTTTCTCAGCAAAAGCACAGTCAGTGTGATGTCTAAATCACCAACAGTCACTGATGTGGAGGGGTTTCCATAAGGATACAGCTGGTTTTGTTGGTGGTAATTGAACACTTTTGATGATAATCCAAACAGTGTTGCCCTGACAGATGCATTACTAAGCACCCCACATAACAACCCAGTCCCCGGGTCAAATAAACTGGGATACTCTGTTCTAAGCTCTTTCTGAAGAACATCTTGCAGAACGTTTAAGGCATTATCTACAATTAAAACAGTCATACGAAAAAAATTCTCCTGGTCAGGGTTGGACCTTGCTGTTGCCATGGTTACTGTCACTTCTACCAGTACATATCTTCCTGCCTTAACTGAAATGTAAGATAGATTTTGTCATTTCCAATGAATGCATGATATTTAAAGTGTCAAAATTCCATATACCAATTATATATTGACAAATTAGCTGCATGGTAAACATTTAGTGCTGCTTTCAATTCAAACTACATTGGTTAATACAAGCAGAGGCTGTAGGATAATAATAATAATAATAATAATAATAATAATAATAATAATAATAAACTTAATCTAAAGAGGGTAAAAAATATTATATTACACATCGCCCAAGACACAGGTCAAAGTTGAAATTATCCTTGTAAAAGATGGTTAGACACAAATTGTCTGATGTACATGTACCTACTGAGGTATATAGACAAATTAGCTGAAAGAGTTTTTTTTTTCTGAACTACTGGTAAACATTTAGTGCTGCTTTCAATTCAAACTACATTGGTTGATACAAGCAGAGGCGGTGGGATAATAATAATAATAATAATAATAATAATAAACTTTATTTAAAAGGGGGTCAAAATATTAAGTGTTTACACATGGCCCTAGGATACAGGTCAAAGTTGAATTTATTTATTGAATTTATCCTTGTAAAAGATGATTAGACAAAAATTGTCTTATTCATATGCACATACTAATGTGGTTCAGGTACAGTATGTAGTTATTTATACTATAACTTCACAAAAGTACTGCCCCTTATGAAAATTCCTACTGGATCCTAAAGAAATTGGTCCATGCATGATGTAATATGCTACAGAAGACACTACTGCTCAGATCATTAATGATCTCTCCTTCTCTAGTAATCTGGACAATACCTGGCTGTATTACCATACGTACATACAAATAACTACCGCTACCTTTAAAAATCGCACAGTTTACCAACAACAACAATATAGCCATGCAGTTATCGGTATTAGTAATTAAGGCCAAAGCTTTAAAGGATAATGTTTATTTAAAAAATGGTTTGGGTGGTCTGTTTGTTATCTTTTTACATATGCAGTAAAGCAAAAAAGCTTCTCATATTTCACAATGCTTGCAGTACACACATGTATCTTAATTGTCATTTCCGTAGTCAGAGGCGATGGGCGAGCACTTTCGTTTTTAAACATGTAATCACCTACCTCGTTCTTCCCGTAGAAGTCCATTAGTTAAATAAAGAATACAATAGGTAAAATATTCAACATCAATTTAAAAAACAACGCTTCAAACTTGTGCTATTTCTGTAAAACGTTGTTAATCACGAAAATCGAAGCGCGATCAAGCACAGCAAACAGTAACAGCAAAACTATGCTTCCGGGTTTTTTTTATAGTAATGATTTCGCGAATAATTATTCTTAATTAGTACATCAAAAAGCAATTTAATTTGACAAGTTGGCATAAAGAAAATTAGCTAAAATATTTATAGATGTCACTGAATAATGGGCACACTTTGTATAAAATATAATTTAAAATATCATATAAAACTAAAACCCACACACGCCATAGGTCCGCATAAATGTCCCAATTCTCTGGAATGTTATCAGTTGGGCGACGTGACAAGCACAAACATTTAAGTGTGTCAGCGTCTCCCGTTCTTATCAGAAGGCCTCTGCCGAGAAGTCGATGCAATCGACAGCCACTTGACGTCCCATTAAATTAGACTGTTCACTGCTTTTATTTGGGGGTTTAACTAGGTCTCAGTTTAATTTCTAGGGACAACTATTTCTTTCTCGTTCTCTTGGGTGATTTTTTCCTTTATTATTATTATTATTATTATTATTATTATTATTATTTGGTTGTAAATTTTTAGAATTGCGTTTTTCTAAATTTAATAAAACGTTCTAATTGATTAAGTTTCACTTAATACATAAAAATTTCAATACTGAAAAAAAGGAGAAGGTTGGATTAAAGCACATAACCGACCTTCACTGTACCGTGTAAATTTTATATAGTTTAATAAAAGCCCACAGTTCCAGATTTCCAGGTTAATGATAAAAGGGTTAATTTATACAGATTAATAATAACGTCCCCCACACGCTGCCTTTGCGATGAAAATGATGACAATGGTTTGAAATAAAACACCTGTGCTAACTCTGTCCGTGTGCACTGAATATGTTGTTTGTGTTGTTTTATGCTTAATATGTTATGCATAGTCGGTTATTGTCTAGGAGACATACATCTACCTGTATGATGAAAATTGCTTGACTGCGGGTTTCAGCTGAACCAGTACTTCTGACGGGGGCAATAGCACTGATCAACGAGCACAGAGTTTACCAGAAGATTTATCTATATACTTTAACCAAGAAGATTTATCTATATACTTTTCTTTAGTTTAACTTTTACCGCTTAGCAGAGATATATTTGATGTAAACGCGATGTTCATTTGTCTGGTAAGAAGCCAAATGACATTAAAATAAAGCTGTCACCTGTGCGTATCTCTGGAGCCTGACCAATATACACTAAGTTCTAGATTTCAGTTTTGCCAGCTCGATCTTGATTTTATATATAACCCATATCAGCAAAACTGAGAAGCTATTCCATGCAAAGTTATGAATAGTTAGCAAGCTAGCTTTCCAGAGTCCTGACACTCAGGGCAGTCCAATATCACATATGGAGAGTCTGGTAATCAGTGAAGCTGATACACAAGGCGTTCAAGGTTTCTATTCGATTGGGTAAAACTGAAATAAAAATGAAAACCATAAGTAAATTAAATAAATTGATTATGTTGAAGAAGATGGTTTGACAAAGCAAGGCTGAAGACTACATGAATGTCAAAAGGTGAAGATAAAATAACACACCTACTGTTGACAATTTACAGTATTCTTTATTTCCCCTAGCGTGATAAATAAAACGAGTGCGCACCACAAATAAGCCGGAATTTTATCCTGAATGAGGTGAATCACCTACGCAGAATAACACGATCACAAAATGTAAAACTGGCCAAATGCCACTTTATAAATGTAAGGCTAGACTATAAAGATTGCCTTTTAAAACTGCGTATCTGTAGGAGACCGAGTCCATCGCCGTTCAGTTCATTTGCCTCTTGCTGCGTTAGCATTTATTGTCTTTGGTGCAGACCGCAGTGTAGAAGGAAGCAGAGACGGAGATTGGAAGCGACGGAGTACGGAGCTGACGAGTTAGGAGTTGGAGACTTCACTAAGAACATGTAGTTACCGAGCGTCAACGAATAAATCGTTTAACTGCCCTAAGCAAAATTTTAAGCTTCCCGCACACTGTTTCAGCGGATGCGCAGCAGATTCACAGTAAGGGTTTCTGCGGATGCGCAGCACGCCTCATTTGCATGGTAAAATACGCACCTCCCGCACACTCCTTGCACATCTCCTGCACACTTCCTGCACATCCCCTACACCACAACCAGCACACTTCTTGCATACCTCTTGCATACCTCCTGCGTACTTCTTGCATACCTTCTGCGTACTTTTTGCACACCTCCTGCGTACGTCTTGCACACCTCCTGCGTACTTTTTGCACACCTCTTGTGCACTTCTTGCACACCTCCTGCGCACTTTTTGCATACTTTCTTGCACACTAATTTAAATATTTTATAACACAATTGAAATTTTATTCACTCGTTTTTCAATCAGTTAATATTAATTCTACAAAGACAGGTCCTGAGTTACATTTAAAGACGTGCTAACAGAAATATAGTTAAATCTGTTTATCAACAACAAACAAGAAATTACAGTCATATATTGTGCTTTATTAATCAAATTAAAAAATCGAACAAAATCAGCAAAATCCAAGCCATGTCCATATTTCTTTTCTTTACGTCTTTCTGCCACATTTCTCTTCTTTACTCATCCTGTCCATCTAAAAAAAGAGTATACCATAAAGTCCTACAAATTTACCACACTGTGCACAATGCTTAACATCCAAATCTTAAACATCCATGAGGAGGGCAAAAAACCATCAATATACACATTACTGTTTGAGAAGTCCTAAAATCAAGTTCAAGTGTTTATTGTTCATATAAAGAATAGGTAGAAAGGTAGGCAGAGAAATGTCTTGGATATTAAAAAAAAAACAGAGTGCTAAAACTGCTTTGAAGAATACTTTATATACATTCCTCACACATCTATGTTATGTTGAAATCTTAGGGTTTATGGTTGCATTCACTTTTTCACTTATTTTCAACATATACTTGTTAAATGATGTAATCAACTTGCAGTTAGTGTTGTTCTCTTTTAAAACTTATTCTGCACAGCTCTTTCAACTAGAGAATCCTTCACAAAAGAAACTGTTGCTGACAGTTCTTGTGGGCTGAAAAAACTCTCTAGTAACTTCTTTATCACAAAGGTACTTTTTGGTACACTTTGTGAGAGTTTCGATGAGCCACCAACTATAGATATTCAGCAAAGTGTCCCTTCCAGTCTTGTCATGCCAGCTTCTTAATGTTGGCTACTCTCTAGGATCACCTGAAATAAACAATTATTCAACAAATATCCATTTGTTCAAGTAAAACAGTAAGAGAGAGATTTTTTTTGAGATTCAACTGCATTTGTAGAAACATTTTGGTGAGGAATTGATCATAGTTTTATAAGAAATGAAGAGACTAAACAGTGATTGCATTCTATATCCTCGTTTCTTTGTTGGTTAAAAGGGAAGTATACATTATAAATTATAACTTATTTAATGTAATATAAATATAATGTTTACAATGTACACTACAAATTAGATCAATTTTCTCATTTTCAATTTGATTAGATGCCCAAATGATCCAATGCATTACTGTAATACATACCTTCCTCAATCCAATTTTTCTACACTCTGTACTCTTCCACTATGCTCCTGAATTAAAACTAGCTTGATAGTAAACAGCCTTCACTCATTTGCTGTTTGTCTCATAAACAAAGACTTAGACAGGATACCACACATCTGATAACACCAAATAGGTGGTGGTTGTAATTGGTGTAACAATAGCTGCAGGAATAGAGACCTAATAATAGGTGCCAGGCTAACAAAAGAAATTCACAGTTGTTGAATCTGTGGTTGGTGGAGTAGGGCATGCTCTAACATCAGTAGACTGTTAAACCTTAGGCTAAAAGTGTGATTGAGCATGATTTATAATAAAATGTATCTTTAAAAATATTAATTTGTCCTCGTTTCCCACCCTTTATGAGGGACAGTACTATACCCTTTGTGTTCACTTACTTTTACATTACATTATATATATTTTTATGATGATATTTACTAACTTCATATTTCTTCTATTATATTGAAAGTCAAACTTATCTAGTCAGATTTTAATCTTGCTTATAGTCAGATTTTACTTGACCTTAGCTGTTTTAAAAAGTGAAATTTCAATCCAGCCTAATACACTTACTGTGTTTTTATCTTTTTGTGAAAATTAACTAGCAAAGTCAAGATTATACTAGTAGGAGCCATGTTTAATTTACCACAACCCTAGATTTCATGACTGTTTTTAATACATACTGATAATAATCTTTTTTAATGGTGGGCATAGCATTGCAAAAGTTGTGATTAAGTGAATGAGTTTTAAGGGCTGATTAGGCATTTTTCTATTACATGTTGTTAAGCTTATATTGTCCTTGACTTATTCTCATACTTTGAGTGAAGTAAACACCATAGTTTGTTAAAACAATACAATTTATAACTAGCTTTACATAATGTTATTGATTTGTTTGTTGGACTAATTTGGCTGGATTTCTCTCTGGCCTGCAACATAAGTACCCACTATAGCTCACAATAGTGTATTATTAATCATAGTGTACTTGCCACTTATATATGATAATAATTAAAATTTTATATAAGCACTGATTATTTCTAATAGATGGATATAAAGTAAAATGTGTATCGAAGTATTTTGTTTCTGTAATTGTCAATGGCATTGCATATACAGGTATCTTGTATTGGTACATATTAAATAATCAAATGATAAGGTTTTTACTCTAAAATAGCATACCCCGATAAAATTAAAAGCTTGTTGTATACTCAACTCACACAACTTAAAATTTCTAAGTTTTCTGTACACTTGTTGCACACTCCTGACGAAAAAATTGAGTTTTCTGCACACTTATGGCAAACTCCTGATGAAATTGTAAGTTTATTGCATGCTTTCTGCACACATCTGTTGAAAAACCAAGTGTCTTGCACATTTTCTGCACACTCATGACAGAAGAATTACATTTTCTGCACACTTGTTGCACACTCTTGATCAAATTTTAAGATTACCGCACACTCTCCGCATGCTTTCATTGAAATACCAAGTCTCTTGCATACTTTCTTCACACTTTCTGTACTTATGGAAGTGTGCAGTAGGTGTGCAACAAGAAAGGATTTTTATCGCACACTTCTGCACACTCCCCAAAGCTGTCTACTGCACACTCTAGAGTGTGCCGCACATGTGCAGTACATTTGCAGCACATGTGCTGCACACTTTTCATTTTGCTAAGGGTGGTCATTATGTGGACTTGGGTTTTCTTTGTGCGACCTTACGTAAATCTGACACGAACCGTGGAATCTTTGGATTGCGTTATCCACTAAGTTAGCCTAAAACGTAATGTCCTATTTCGAGCCCACGCTTGAATTAAGCGTACAAAAATAATATAAGTTTAGGACATTCATTCCATATGTAAATCTAAAAGATACATTACAGCAGTGCAGTCGCAGCCAATACTGGAAACAAATAGGTATGGCTAAGCTAGGAATGATTGACTAAGGGGCCATTTTCAGAGATATTTGGATCGATCTATCTCCTTGGGGAGTCCCACTAAATAGGTATCAACCGGCTTAATTGCCTGTCTCTGTAGAAGTTGTTTGAAATCACCTGTACTAAATATCCACGCCAGAGTGCGCAACCGAAGAGACATGAAACCGACAATGATTTGATTTTATATTGTTTCATTTGACTTACACCCCATTTCCATAGATTAGATCGACCTACTTTAGATCGACCTAACTCCCTGGGGGTTCACGCTAAATAGCTGTCAGTCGGGCGGACACAAAAGTTAATTACCCCCTTACAGCTTGTAGTAGGCGGGACGGACATTTAAGTCGGATTATCTGAAAGTAATCTAGTGAGACTCCCCGCGGGGATAGATCGATCTAAAATCTATGGGAATAGAGCCTTACATTTTCGCTTCTTATAAGCCAGACACTTCTAGAATAGCTATATCGATCTGTATGAAATATTTCATTTTTACTTACAGAAATTTGAAACGCTAGGCAACAAAATCAATGAAGGGCATAAAAAAACTTGAACTTAATTCCCCATCTTTGCACTCCAAACAGGAAACTTCACCAGCTTTAGCTGTCGCCAAGGACATAAGACAAGTCACAAGAACCAAAACGGCAAGAGAGCGCTTCCTGTTTGCGTCCGTCCAATCACGGTCTCCACGTCACTATGAGTGGTGTCTGCTAGGGTTACATGCCTATACGTCCCCACACCGATACTCCGGGCTTCTTTACACCCCCTCACCGATACTCCCTCGCACCGATACTCCCCCGCTTCTTTACATCCCCGCATCGATACTCCCCCGCACCGATAATCTGCAAAAACACTACTCCCCCAAGGGATAGATTCCCTTGGCTTTGTAAATACAATTCGTGATTCAAAACCCTTTCTATAATGCTTTTTTTAAAAGATGCACCACCCTCTTGGAACCCAAAATTGGCACATTTTATTCAATATATATTGGGGAAAATAAAGAACGTTACACGAAGTCGATCTCAGACTGTGTGTGCAGCTTGCCAGTACATAGGCCTACAGCTCTTCCTTGTGATTTTTGAGAAATGTTTTTGCAAAATTAATATCGTTCTCCTACTGTAGTTACCGACTTACCGTATATATACATGTATACTATACGCCCTTTTATATATTTATTTATTTACTTAAGGCAAAGTTAGTTTTTATCAAAGATAACGCAGAGCTCTATGTCTTTTCTTCACGCAACGACGAATTCGTTAAATTATAAGTAATAAAAAAGCAGTGCTAAAGCGCTTCGTTTTCTGTCTTCTTCCTCCAACCTTCTTTTCTGCTCTTTAAGCTTCTTGCCCTTGTCTTTTGGAGGCATATTAGAATCTGAATTGATCAAAATTCAAAGAGTTTGAAAATTGTTGCACAACAAAATTGTAGAGACACAAGCATGCGTCGTGAGCACACCTTTTATACTCGCAGTCCCGCTGTGTTTTCGACCTACTTCGTTATAGATGTGAGGGCGTGCGCCGTACTCAACACGCAAAGGGCATTTTCTCCTTCATTGCTTGCGACGTGCGTCTTGGACCACGCAAGTCTCACTTGCAAACTCCTCGCAAACTCCTTGCGAAGGGAGCAAGTTACGCTTGCGGCCTCGCTGTTCGAAGATTATTTTTAGAACCTATTGGTAATGTTCAATATCTTCCGTGCTTACATACGCGCGAACTCGAAATTTCGCATAAAGGACTTGCGTGGCACAAGAGATTATCCGCAAAATTTGAACTCAAACGGGTCGTAAGAGCCCGTGCGGCCGGTTGTGACCGAGACTAATGTGTTGTCGTCCAAGATTTTTTTAGAAACTTTGCGGCTTCTTTTGTACAATACCGATGTTCAATTTTAAGCAATTAAGATTTGTATGCTCCGCGCAATAGCATAAAAACAACATCACCAAGGAATTCCCTGCGGCCATTTTTCCACATATCTCACCAATATCCAAGCGTTTTTCCATTTGAAAAAAGTATTTCTTATACAGTGTAAGCCGTGCTTCCGACTCGTTGACCAATTTATCAAATCTATTTGTGGAACAATATCGATGTGAGGTGACAGACTCCCCCATGATAGACAGTCCGGTTCCCATCAATTTGCAAAGGTAATTCAGCCCCGCCCTAGATTTTGACCCACTTACGTAGACTGACCCTAACCTGTATAATTAAATGGAAGGTTTACTCTCTGTTACCCAGATCCTCAGTTTCGTGGAAATTGCATAGGGGGAGTATCGATGCGGGAGAGTATCGGTGCAGGGGAGTAACGGTGCGCGTATAACGGCAATTTTAGAGGGGATTTATCGATGCGGGGATCTATCGTTGTGGGGTCGTATCGATGTGCATAATGTAAAAATTTACTAAAGGGAAGCATCGGTGCGGGGTAGTAACGGTGCGGGGGAGTATCGGCATGACCCCTCTGCTAGTACCTGTGTTATTATTTATTCCAAAAGCTACGGGAGCCCACCCTGAGAGTAAAGTATACTAGCGCATTCAGAACAGAGGACTAAGAAATCCGCAGATCAAATATGGCGACCTACGTAAAAGCTTACCGCAAGGATTATGGAACAAGACTCATTCACTCAACAAATACAGTGAGAAAGACAGAGGGAGAAAAAAGGAAAAAAGTTCAGGGTAGATACAAGATGTCACAACGTTATCGCAATAATGAAAATCAATGAAAGATCATTAGACACGATTTTAATTTCTTGACAAAAAGTCTTGAAGATGCTCTGGGACGCTTTTGACAACGATATTAATGCTGCACCTCACTTTGTTTGCTTATTATTGCCTGTATTTTTCCCGTGACGAATCAGCGGTACGTATGCGCCATAAGCCCCGCCTCTCATGAATGTTCATTAAAGTTCACAGAATACACCATGCCAGGAAACAAGCTCCTCTTGCACTAGAATTAATTTATAATTTTTGAAAATAATATTCCAAATGTCTTTGATGATATTTATAATTCTACATTTTTTATTCTACAATTCTCGAGAGTGATCAAATTCACTTTAAGCAGGGGCTCTGACTCACGTTTTTAAATTTTTAAAATATGCCTCAAACGTAAATTACCAAAAGCATAAAGATCTCATTTGGCAATAAGGTCAACGGTTACAATGACCAATACAGGTATGGAAAGTGGCCACCCTGACCAATACAGGTGTGGAAAGTGACCCCTGACCAATACAGGTGCGGAAAGTGACCATCCTGACCAATACAGGTGTAAAAACTGATCACCCTGACCAATACAGGTGTGGAAAGCGACCACCCTGACCAATACAGGTGTGGAAAGTGACCACCCTGACCAATACAGATGTGGAAAGTGACCATCCTGACAAATACAGGTGTGGAAAGTGACCACCCTGACCAATACAGGTGTGTAAAGTGGCTACACTGACCAATACAGGCGTGGAAAGTGACCACCCTGACCTGGAGATACAGGTAGGATAGGGGACAGAGGCGGATTCAGGATTATTTGATCCGCAGATGCGAAGCCACACCCCCTCTTTGATCTTTGGGTTCGGGACTCGATGAAGTGCCCAAATATTTTGGTGTTTTAGACGGCGTTCGGTGCCATTTTGCACGGTTTAGTCCAAATTCTAAAATCAAATCTAAACTGAATCCACCACAGGTGGGGCGGGGGGGGGGGGGGGTATTCCATGTGTATCTTATGCAGTTTAGATTGATCTCACTCTTTTGAGAGGGTCCCAGGGGGGTAGCGATCACAGTTCACGGGAAATAAAATCAACAATTCACAAATCACAGTAAATAAAACTTTATTCATATCTCACTGACAATGCAAGTCGAAAATCCTGAAAATCACGAATCCCTTACCCTAGATTCTAGATTCCGGTATTGCCAGCTCGATCTTGATTTCATATATAACCCATACCAGCAATACCAGTTGCCCGATTCACAGTGATTTCCTGGGAATAATGACTATTTTTCACGAAGGGCGAAGAATAAGAAGCCGCTTTCACGTGTCTTGGGAATGGGGTGCTTCGCTGATCAAGCTTAATAAAATGAAGGTTACAGACATCTGGCGATATTAAAAGGGCTTTCACGGGTAATGAAAATACCCGATAGGACCCTCTTTACAGAGATGCATAGTCAGTTAAATTTGTACTATTTACATACACTTATAAGTTTTTCCACACGTAGCTCTTGAGACACTTGTAATTTTACCAATTTCTATGCCATATACTATAAGTATTGACACATTGCCGGAGGCATTTACCGGTATTTATCCATAAGCAATTTCGGCAACAACACGTACCGGTAATTACCTTTTTATGGTAGTCTGTAATTCCTTATAATACGTTAAGTCTAAAGAGGTTAAGTAAGCTTGTTGACTATTCTGATTAATAAGTTAAAGGGATAAAAACTCTTCGTAAAAATCTATATTTCACCATAAAAACATTGTAAACTACTCAAGGAAATATAATATGTTCTATTTCACCACCAAAAATAGCACTTAAAGCAATTATTCTAAAATCTGTGCTTGTCATCCGACCATGTGACCTCCATAGATGGCTATAGTCTGTAATAATCTCTTAAGAGATGGTTACAAAAAAGCAAACTTTCTGAAAAAAAAAACCCAGGGACTAAATTTGAATGTAGAAATAGATTCATCAACCAATGGTAAGAATGGGAAAATTGTTGTTTACCCCAGAAAAATTCATTTTTGGCCAAAATGAACAGTTGTTACATCCCTTTAAGTTCAAGAAGCCATTATCTTGTTTTAATATTTTAAAATATGTAAAAATAATTACAAAAAAGAATGTGACTGTATATAAACTGCTTTCTGTCTGTGGTGTGTAAAATTTAAACTGTTTTCCCCTCAGTGCGGGGTCATGTCGATACTCCCCCGCACCGATACTCTCCCGCACCGTTACTCCCCTGCACCGATAATCCCCCTTAGTAATTTTTTTGTATTATGCGCATCGATACGGCCCCACACCGATAGATCCCCGCACCGGTACATCCCCGCACCGATACTCCCCCTCAGTATATCTGGGGAGTATCGGTGCGGGGAAATATTGGTGCGGGGATGTACCGGAGCGGGGACGTATCGACATGTAACCTTGAGTGCACCGCGTTGGATTTCCTCATAGCGATTCACACGTAAATATTTTGACCACGAATCTTGGAAGAACAGGTGTAGTATTAAAGTCTTGTCCTCCCTTTCGGCAGAGGCTATCTGATACTAACAGGAGACGCCGAAACACTCTAATGTTTCTGCTTGTTTAGCTTTACAATACAAGTGCTTAATGCAATCGACAGCCACGTGACCTTCCAATTGGGCGAGAATTAGGTCACGTATACGGATGCATGTGTGTGTTTGAGTTTTAGTTAAATATGAAATGTTTAATAATTGTGCCAAATACCCACTGATGTAAAGTATATAATTTGTTTTGTTTATGTCTACATATTTAATATATTGATCTGTTTGCTTGAATGAGAAAACTATAGTTTCGAAACCTTTGGCGTTGGCGTTTTTCACCTGTTGTCCCCACTAACATAAACATTGGAAATTCCGCTCGGTTTTATTTAGAGCAAGCGCATGCGCACATAACATGTTTTTTTGTAGTTAAGGTCGATTTTCTGCTCCCATTAAATTAGGGTGTTTTCACGAAAGTGACAAAGAGGTAACGGATTGATCATGCGTTAGTAAATGTTGATATTATTTTCCTTTTGAACCTACCGTAAAAGACTATCACTAGAAGGGCAAGGTGGGCGGATGATTGAAAAGGAAACCAGATCACTACAGTAAAGTACTCGACCATCGCCTCAGACGCGGGCTCTAGATATGACTTGAAGCTAGGATAGAAGACAACCTCATCTTGAATCCTAAATTATAGATGCATTTGCTAAGCGGGGTGAAATAAGAGAGGACATCAACCTGCTGTCGTGTTTTATAACAAGTAAAGGTAAGCAGAAGTGTCAAGTCTTAGGTAGTATACTGGCCATAATTAGGGTGCGCATCTCCCTAAATTGCGCAATACTGCCCAATACGGCGAAACACAGCGCAATACACTTGAAAAAAAAAAACGAGTCCACATGCAGGCACAAGTAAACACGGGAAACGGTAATTCCAAACAAAATAGGCCGATACCGTATAAGAGCGAAATATATTAGGCCTACTAATTACTTAATAGCCTTGATAAAACGTAACAAATTGGCACATTTTGTTTATCGTCGGGTCAGCCGCCATGTTGATTAGTGGCTCTTCATGCATGGCCAGCAATATTGCCAAGAAGAGCCACAAGTCAACATGGCTGCCGACCCGACGATATTAGAAGTAGTTATGTCAATGATAATAACCCTCCAGCCCCGCTGATGGGTTAAAGGAGATAAGTCTAATGGTTTTTCAACATCCAGTTTTCCCAGTGATCCCTTGCGGCAACTTCCGAGAGGAAAGATCCTCGAACTGATAAGCCTTACATGTGTTTTAAAAATACTAACTTATAGATTAACGTCAATATGGTGTTTGCTTGGAAAAAAATTCAGTTTCTCTACACAATATCATTTTTTTACACCAAGAGTGTCCTTTCACGTATACCAGAAAATCTTTTGCGTAAGTGTCGTCTGAGTTTGTTTCCCGCGCGAGACGGCGACGCACGACGTCACTGACTACGGAAAACAACGAAGTGCTCCAGTGATTCCATGTGTGACTCGTGTTTGTTTATTCAAATCAGTCAAGAATTGTAGTTATGTTAAGTCTTTATACTTATACAAGATCATAAATGCCGTTGATGAAAATTTAGAGCATGCCGTGTGGCACAAGACAAGGTCAGGTGTATTGAAGTTTTGGTGCGATATTTTGATTTATTGTTGCCGATTATCGGTTGGGTGTGTGGTTATTTGCTTTGATGCGGTAAAATTTCACTGCACACTGCAGAAAATATCTTAATATCTCGATATTTGGATTCTGCAACCTTATAAAACATAAGCTTCGACCTCAAAATAAAGTTTTCTTCGGAATGAAATACCGTTGATCACTAGAAGTAACTGAAAATCCTATAGAGCTTTCCCGTAAAAATACAACCTTGGGCATTTTCCGTTTTAACGACCTTTCCTCTAAGATCCTCCTTGTGACCTCCCAGAACAATGGGAACCAGGACAGATTTAACTCATTTAAATATCTAATCTGTTGTATCAAGTACATTTTCTTGCTATTTCGTGGGGTTATGAGTGTGTGATCTTGATGTTTCTTTTTTAAACTAGTTGTAAATTGTACATTTATCAGGGGCAGACAGAAGCTGTATTCTGGGTCTTCTAGAAGACGCTCAGAATTTTTAAATTTACATTGACGGGCATGCATTTTTTTTCTTTGGGAATTATGTAGTCAACATTATTTCAGTCAAGTCATATAACAAACAACAGGGACACATTGAATTTAGTCAGTATTTGCATAATCCCACAATGCCAGCGTAGATACTACAGTACTGTAGTAGTTCATAATGCCATTATTATGTGTTTTTTTCTAGTATACAGGTTTCCCTCTTTTCTGAGCAACACGGAGTAAGCAAGCAAAAGAAAAGGCCCCGACGAAATTCTCATTTGACTTGTAGTAATCGGGAGGAAACTAGATAAGACTTGGCAACAGACACTGCTTGAAATATAGAATTGATAGTGCTTCTTCATCACATTTTTAATGATTCTCAGTCACCTCACAGATTATACATTTCAAAAGTGGACATAGAAATTCTATGTTACTGTTGTGCGGAATAAAACAAAAACCAATATAAACTTGTAAAGGGGCGTGGTATAGCTGCCCAACTAACAGTACCAATAAAATCCGACTGTTCCAGTAAAATTTTCATAAAAGCAGTCTACTATTGGTCCTGTTAATTTTTTCAGCTGCAATATGTGCTCTAGTTTAGTTTTTAAATGTTCAGATTAAATGTTGTCTTTATTTAGAATAACATTTTGAAAATACCATGCTTTTGATCTTATTTGTTATAGGAAGCTCGTTTAACCTCAATGAGTTTATTTACGTGTTTTAATTTAATTAAATTAATTAATTAATTAATTAATTAATTAATTAATTAATTAATTAATCTATTTATTTTTGAGAATTGGACTAGGGCCAGTGAACTTTTGTTCAGGCCAGTAGATTCTCAGACCCTGCTGTGAGATGAAAAGTATTTGGTACGTCAGCCCAGATCTGGCAATATCTGGCAAAGGTATGGCATGCCGGATGTGGACCAGAAGTGGGCCAGATTAGGGCCAGACATGGACCACATATGGCCCAGATTGTTTTTTTTTTTCTTTTTTTAAATTATTTTTAATTATTCAATAAGATTACTATAAAAAAGACATACAAGATTCAAGTATTTATTCTGTGCTAAAACCCTAAACAAAATTATTACACATTATATAACCTTGCTGGCAACTAACGTGTAACAAATTAAGGGCCACTCCTTGTCTTTTTGTACAAAACAATGTATGTTTG
>NW_019774203.1:575016-592641 GCF_001039355.2 Lingula anatina
AAATAAAAAAAAATTAAGAAAATTGTAAATTAATTAGGGGGGGGAGGGGGGGAGGGGGGGAAGGGTTTGACTCTGATGAGGGTATTAATGTGATGTAAGATGCCCAGGGAAACTCCCAGGGACTAAGATTGGTTGATAGAAAGATAAGCTCCAGATGTTTCTTCCCTAATTACAGACAGGATGTCTCCGCTTTGTATTTCACCAGTATAGCAAAACCTGATTGGACAGTACAACCTAGTCTCATTATGATCAGCCAATCAGAATCATAAGGAGTCAGCTTCACCAAAAACAAAGAACACTCTCTCTCACTTCCTTAGAAATTTTCAACCTAGCAGTACATGCTCAGGAGAGAATAGTTTTCAGTGAATTTCATAAAGTTTCTCAAACCCAACCCTGTCCCTCCCTAATGTTCCCTGATTAATTAACACTACAAAACAATTATTAATTCTATGTATCATTATAATATGTATGGTATTTATGTTCAGAAAGATTTGACATATAGGTAAGCCTCTATGGGTTAGCAGTTCTCATTTTGTTTAAGTCAACATACAGGGCATAACCTTAGCATAGGGCACATATGGAAGTTATAAGGCCAAGAGAGACAACTCTATTAGTGGGCTGTCAGAGCACTGAGGAAACCTACGTCCCCTTCCTGAAGGGTAGGGGTTGCGCAGCTCGCTCTCAGCCTCGGCCGAATTTTGGACATAAAATTTATCTAAAACATATTGCCATGTGTGGGCCCTTTTTCCCTCCATCTTTGCTGAAATGTAAATTATATCTTTAAGCTTGACTTTGTTTGAAGTCGAAGCTAATGTTTTATAGGGGTGCAGAATCCAAATATCGAGATATTAAGATATTTTTAGAAGTGTGCAGTAAAATCTTTCAAAATTTCAATAAACCTGACCTTGTCTTGTGCCACACGACATGCTCTAAATTTTCCTGAACTACCTTTATGGTTTTGCATCAGTATAGAGATTTACATTAACTACAAGTCAAACATGAAAATTTTACTGGAACAGTCGGTTTTTATTGGTACTGTTAGTTGGGCAGCTATACCACTTTGTTGTTTTCCGTGTCGGTGAAGTCGTGCGTATCCGTCTCGCGCGGGAAAAAACTCAGACAACACTTTTGTGGCATACATGAAAGGGCACTCTTGTTGAAAAAATGATATTGTGTAGAAACACTGAGGGTTTTTTTTCAAGCAAACACCATGTTGACATCGATATATAACTTTGTGTTTACTTAAAGCCTCCGTTACTGGGAAAACATGTCCTATGGACGTGCGTTCAAAAGGATGCATTGTCCTACCCGGACCTAGATTCCCAGCTGTATTTATACGCAGCTAGAACATGTATTCCTGTCGGACATAATTTCCTTTCACATATACACAGAAACGCAAGTCTTACATAATTAATGTCCGTACAATAATTATAAACACGGGACCATAATTGTCGATAATTTTCAGTCGGCTGGCAGCAGCTTCCACACAGGCTCACCAGTAAGACGCTGAATGAATAACCAACAGCGTAGAGAAACGTACGTGAGTTCGAATCCTCAGCAGCGATGTTACTCTATAGGCAAATGTTATCCTTATTTATTCTCTATTTCAACGAACTAAACGCACTTTATGTTGTAATACAATTTTTGATGAGGCGAGATTTTAAATGTTTGATTTAAATATCATACATTGAGCTATTTTAGAATTCCTTTAATAACCCGAGGGAGATTATACGAGGCTGTGGCCGAATTTCATTGGAGTTGGAATTTCCTTGGATAAGCAAGAGCATATGCTTTCTACTTTCACCTAAAATACAAAGAATTAATATGGGAAATTCGGGATCCATATGAAAGGCAAAAATAGCGCTCAGAAGAATGTTATGACTAATAGTAAAAATGCATGTATAAACAATAACAGACTCATTCAATTTATTTATCATACAATTATACACGTTTCATTTACAGTCTCAAACTGTATATTATGTCTCTCTAACTACAAATATTCCCAATGGTCATCAAGGCACCAAGTATAAAATAATTAACTGTCACCCGAAGGATATGGTCTTCGTGCAAAATAACCAGCTTGCATTAATCCCTTGCTTACGAGGGACCTTGAAACGGGCGTTTGAATGACATTCTGCCACTCTTTTCTGAGGACACTGGTTGTCTTTGTACGACCAGCACGGCGCACTCTAAGGAGAAGGCGATCCTATCTTCTTGGTGTGATACGCGGACACCCTGGTCGAGGTATTGGAGTAGGTGCCTCTGTTGTAGCCTTTCTTTGGAGGACTTTACTAACGGTTTCTAATAAATGTTGAATTGTCTGGCAATGGCTGTCCGTTTCTGGCCATTTTCTTTGAGAGCAAAAATGCCATAGTAAGCTGCGTTGCTTAGCTATCGAATCATATATTCTCTAAGGTACCTGTCAAGTTTCAGAGCGATCCCTTTGTTGCTTCTTTAAATACCTTCCAAAGATTGACTAAACCCATGCGCTTTTATACAAGGGCAGAAATTACCGAAAATACCACCCCTCACATTTCTGACCACAGAACATGCAACTGCATGCCTCAATTGTTTCGAGAGTTATATGGTAATTAGGTAACACACCTTTCCACACATGGAGTGAAACCTCAGTTTTGGATTTAAAATATTAAAATAGTTTAAAATTTACTCGCCCAAAAATAATATTCCATATTAAGTAGTAACCCTGTATATATCCTAAATCTAATATTAATTTTTAGTAATTTTTTCGTTTATTTAAAATATCTAAAGTTAGCCGAATAAAGTGGTGATATATGTATACAAATGATTATAATAAGCGTAATAACATTCTTAAACATCACGTTTAAATCTTCAAAATTAACACATCATTCATATGAAAATATCACAGGACATCTATTTCTAGTCAAACATGTCCGACTAGGAGATCGATGCCTGTCTGCAGGACTTAGAATACTAAGTAATATTACTTACATGGGTGTCCACTGGACGTTAAATCCCAGGAAATTATGTCCTAGGACATGCGTTCCTAGGAATGGAAGAGCCAGGACGTGCATTCCCAGGACTTAGTGTCCGCAGGACATTCATTCCTAGGAATACATGTCCTATGGACATGCATTACGGCGGACACCCATTCCCTTCACACCGGCCGTACGGGCTCTTACGGCCGGTTTGCGTCCAAATTTTGCTCAGAATTAACGTGCAACGCAAGTCTCTCTTGCAAAATTTGGAGTTCGCAGACAGCCCGTATGCACGTACGGAGAATGTCCAAAAGATATTCTACGAATATTCTGAGAACAGCGAGGCTGCAAACGTAACTTGCCTCACTCGCAAGGAGTTCGCAAGTGAAACGCGCTTGGTCCAAGACGCACGTCAGAAGCAACGAAGGAGCAAGTGCCCTTTGCGTGTTGAGCACGGCGCACACCATCACAACTGAAGAACAAAGTCGAAAGCACCGCGGAAATGCGTCGCATGTGCGTCACTCCTACGCCAGTAGTACGATGCACGGTCTTGTCTCAAAAACTAACGCCGATCGTGCACCCTGTACAACAATTTTCAAGAAATTCGAATTTTGCTTAATTCAGCTTCTAATATGCTTCCAAAACTCAAGGAAAAACCTTAGAAAGCAGAAAAGAAAGGAAAAAAAGAAGAAAGAAGGGGAGAACAGAAGGCAAAACTGACGTACACGGTAACTACGTCATCACAAGTGTGTGAGGCAAGTGTGAAGCAAACTGGAACTACTTTCGCCGCACTGCTTTCTCTTCAACAGTGGTGAGTGCGTGCCACGTACGCAGGTAGCTAGTCAATCTCAAGAAATATGTACAATTTCCGCCGCCATTGCACCTTGCAGTTAGCGTCCCTGCTTGAAAGGGCATCTCATTTGGCCCTTGCAACTCGCAAGGCAGACTTTCCTCTACCTCTACGACCTCCACGGATTCTACTGCACTCAAAATTCGCAGGGGACGTAAGAGCCTAAAATCCGTGCGTCCGCTTGTGACCGTGGCTTAACACAAGTAAGGCTTATTAGTTCGAGGACCTTTCCACCCGAAATGACCCGGGAGACTGGAACTTGTCTACCTCGTGCTGCAATTATCTCCTGTAGGCGGCGCGACGACCCTTCAATAAGGGTAACAATTCTGTTTTGACCACTCTTCCTAGAGAGCATGAAGAAGTTGGTCTGATTGCTCACTAAGAACCTTCGGAACAAATAACCCTTGATTTAAAAACTGGTGAAAATATTACGATTTTTCGGACCACTGAACCTTCGGACTATTGAGACGCCACCCCATAGAGTGCAAACTTTTAGCATTTGGGGGGGGGGGGGGGATAAGAAAAATTACAGTAAGATTATTTGCCCACATTTCCCTAAAAATGTGACATACTAGTGAAAAGCCTTAGTCCATGATCTTCTACATGGCTTATATTTACTTCTGCTGAACTATGCCAAGTTTTCTTAAAGTTTTTCACCTCCGTCCTTTCTTAGATCATCAAAACAAGGGGTTGGTTCTCCTCTGAAATTCATGGGCTTAAAGACGGCTGTCCCACCCTCAGAACATTGGGTTTCTGCAACAAATCACCTCCCAGACGAGAACCATGAGCAAGTGGGTTGTAATAATGAAGCCTGTAGCATGCATGAAGTCAGTTCTTGCAAATGTTGCGAAAGTTACAGTAAAATGCCCCAAAGCATTATGTTCCAGACCTAACATTGTGCTAATACCATACAGGCAGACTGATCTGACTCCCAGGCGATATTATCCTGCACACACCCTTCCAAGAGGCACTCTACAACATGTCTATGGACCCTCATTTGGCCATCGATGCTGTACAATAAATACTTTGATTCTTTGGCAAAACCAACTTGATTCCAATGATGGTTGACAGGGATCTGGCGCCTCTGGAGTCATGAACATAACATTCTAAACTTGGTTTATTTTTATCATTCCTTCTTTAAAATAATATTGGGCTGAGTTATGTAATACATAAACACATTGGGCGTTTCATTGTTGTCTTGTCTGGTGCATTCTTTCAACTGAAGATGGGAATTGTGTCTTTCAGGTAATGTGTCAATAGATATTTGGTTAATTGAATTTTTACATTTTGAATAGCATGCAATAATTGCCTAGGACAAAATCTATCTTACATTTCAGTTAAGACATGAAGCTATGCTGCAGTAGAAGTGACAATTAACATGGCAACAGCAAGGTCACTCTCCAACCCTGACAAGGAGAATTTTTTTCGTATGAGTGTTTTAATTGTAGATTATGCATTGAAAGTATTGCAAGATGTTCTTCAAAAAGAGCTTGAAAATAGGTATCCCAATTTATTTGACCCTAACACAGGGTTGTTATGTAGGGTGCTTGGTGATGCAACTGTCAGGACAACACTGTTTGGATTACCATCAAGAGTGTTTAATTACCACCAACGAAACCAGCTGTACCCTGCTAGGAATCCCTCCACATCAATAACTATTGGTGATTTAGACATCACACTGACTGTGCTTTTGCTGAGAAATATCACATCATTGAACCCACGTCCAGGGTTGAATGCATGGGACAACCCCTCTGACGCAGATACATCAACAGAAGCCACGATTGGGAAAGTTAAAAGATATCGAAACATTGTGTATGGCCATGCTAACAAGGCAGCAATTAGTGCTCAAGATTTTAGGGCACATTTCTCAGATCTCAAGTCCATTTTGCGGTCTCTCTCTAGTAAGTTTACCAGTGAGGACTATGATTCCATCTTGTCTGAACCTTTCAATGCTGCTTCACTGGAGGAAAACCAGACCATTCTGAAAGAATGGTATAATTATGACAAAGATATGAAAGATTATTTGATGAGCATGCAAGCTACATTGGAAGAAAGTCATGAACAAATCATACATGGGTTGAAAGAAAGTGAAACAAAGTTGCAGGACCATGTAGAACAGGTTCATAAAAGAAGTGAAGACACTATTCTTAGGAAGATGGACAGTGACAATCAGAATACACATAATCAACTTGAGGAAATCTCTCAAGGAATCACACATGTGAACGTAGATCAGTCAGAGATGGCCGACCAACTCCAACAGTCACAGAAGTTCATGGAAGAGGTCACAAATGCACAGAAAGAAGACTCACAGAATATACAAGCTCAGCTGGAAAAAGGAAGAGAAGAACTTGCATCTTTAAGATCAACACAAGGTCTGCACCTTCAAATGACAAAAGGTATGACCATATGTATTTTATGGTTTAGACATTTTCTTTAATATCAATGAAATTTATGCACGGTTGAATTTTTGTGGTTGACAATCTGATTCAGGAACAACTCTATCTCTGATATTTTCTAGCCTCTAATTGAGTTTGAAATGATGTTTACAACATAACACTGCAGATAAAATACAACTTGAGACCTTCTATGTTGTTTTCAGAAATGCAAGAAAATGTCCAGACAATATGTGACAGAGACCGAGATACACCAGAATTTCAGAAAATTCCAGGTAGTATGCAGCAATAACTTCAAGCCAGAAGAAACCTAATTGAGTATTTTTTTATTAAACTTTATTTTTGAATATAATAATAAGAAAACCCATGAGTGTATCATGCAAAATATAAAGTAAGAGAATATGGGTGAAAGGTTTCACCAGGCAGCTTACTTTGTTACATTTCTGTTGAATCTTCCCCAAAACCACCTGACAAAAAGAATACATTCATATTGTGAAGTAGGGAAAAAGTTCTGCAACTTGTATGTCATAGATTACTTTATGCCTATAAATCTTAATTTCAAATTCCAGGCTCAGTGGATCTTGACATCCATATGAGGATCAGTCCTTCAGGCATGGAAACAGTCAAATCATCAGCTATCTTCTCCAGTAGTCAGAAGACACCAAGTCCAGAGGACACTCAGCCAGACAGGGAACCCTTACCCTCGGTGACAGGTGGAGGAAGTGAGGAAGACCAGATCACTGGAATAGCAGCTCATCTGGAAGGTGAGGCAATTAAGAACATAACTCAGACAGAGAGCTCTGATGAAGCACCAACTGCCTCATCTCCTTCAGAATCAGCTGTACATATACCTCTTCCAGAAGATACTACCCCTCTATGTGAAGCCAGAGACTTACACTTCATGAAAATGAGTGAGACTATAATGTCACGCACAACAAACTTTGAAGACATTGAGAAGGCTATTGGATACATAAAGGAATATCATGCAATGTTATATGATACAAAGCGCCAGTGTTTTATCCTCCGCTTGGTTTGTCCGTCAGTGCACTCACTGGACCAGCTGTGGCAAAGTTATCACTGCGGTGAGCTACAGGCAGCTGTAGAAGAAAGTTTTGTCAACATCAAGAACCTGGAGGATTTGGGCCTGAGCCACAGCGACATCAATTTTTGGGTTGAAATGGAGGAAGATGATTACATTGAATGTAGGAAATACATAAAGGAAAATACAGAGTTGAAAGGTATCAATTTTTTAAAAACTTCATCTTTTTTTAATTTATGATTTAGCTATTTAGTAAAAGACATCCCCCACACACAGACCCTCTCATAGTAAATGTACTTTACTTTTATTTCAACAAATTATAGCAATGATTTACGAAGACTTGAAGATGACAGTTCGTAAAGGTCCACATGGCAGTGCAGAGCAGACTATATACGGCATACGCCGAGCCCTGATGGCAGCTTTCAGTCTACGGAAAGAAGACATTCTGATCAAATGGTGGGACTATGGACGTCCTGGTGACTCTGCTGTCATATGTTATGGTATACAACCTCATCACGTGGATCACATTGATGACAATGTCCAGGATTTACCCAAAGATGTCCTCCGTGACCTAGGAGGATTGACCATCACTATCGGCACAAACACTTTAAAATTGACAGGTCAGATATTTTTCTATTTTCATTGTTTATTGTTTTAATATTATAATTATAACATTTATTTGCGACCATAAGTTGGATGGTATATTAATAATATAAACTGGGAGTGATGATCACCACCATCAGCACACAGACTTTACGAGTAGCAGGTCAGATATTTTACATTTACTTGCAAGTTATATAATACTAAAATGGTATGTCTAATAAAAAATATTAGACATATAACACTTTCTAAAGTACATTTTCAAGAGCTGCATTAATATTTAATTTTTGGATGTAGTTGTTTAAATCATTACTAGTACTGAAAAGTCTTCAATGCCAAGGGAATACTCGGTAAAAGTCCTTTAGCGTCTCACTGTTCTCAGTTTTGGCACTTTGAATACCTGGGCATTTCATAATTTATAACAATGTTCACTCCATTTTGGTAAAAAGTGGTGGGTTTTGTGGTCACTAATGTACATTTTTATAGCATTTTTACACCACTCATTGCACCAACATTGTAGTGGTATAGTATTAGTTGTTTGAAGTGCTTCTTGGTATGGATTTCCAGTTCAGGAAATTTTGCCATATGTATCTATCTGCCTTTGTGTGGTCTTATTATCTTCCTTTGTCTTTAAGTTACCAAGACCATCCCCAGGAGGAGTAGGTCTAGGTCTAGGTCTAGGACGTTGGATGTCTCCAATGTGCGCTCTTCTTCCAGCAAAAGACGATTGGCTACTGGTGGAAAGAAGCCGAGAGACACCACCACACTTTCTTCTGAGACAGAATCAACCGCTACTTCACCGGTTAATGACGATTTGTTGACACAGAGCATTATTGCTGATCAAAATGCATCAAACACAGATATGCCAAGTGCTACTACCCCCTGTACTTCTTCTGACTCCTCTCTGCAAGAGACCAACGTTCAACAGCAAATACCCAGTATCAGCAGTCTGGGTGACAATGTTTACACAGGTAAGAGTCATGTCACTTCATCTCTACCTATTGATTTAACTGATGGCATTCTGTTGGGAGCTTTTATTCTACTCCAACTAAAAAAAAAAAAAAAAAAAATTGGAACACTGAGTTGATAGACTTCCGGTTCCTTCTTCCCTCCAAACATAATGATGATTTCGCTATCAAGGTCCAGTCTATGGAATTCGCAGAAATCGCCTATTACCCTTTACACATGAATTGATGCCTTTTTGTTTTTTTTTTTCAGCGATTTTCTTACAAACATTTCCAAATGATTCTGAAAACTTACTTAATTTCGGTTCAACTATTAGAGAATTAAGTACGCTACAGTACCTGATGCTAATCCTTGGCGTATTTATGATGACGCCTTTCGCAAATTACGAGCAACAATACTGCTCCTGTGGGAAAGAGTAATCCCTGAGTCTGGGTTAAAAGTGGCAACTATAAATATCCCCCCACCCTTTTTCGACATCCCTTTTATTGAGATATCTGTTTTACCTTTAATAAAGGGGCAAAATGTGTCTTTAGTCCATGTCAATACAAGCACTGTTGCCAGTCCTGCCGGGGATCTCATCCGATATCACATGTCTCCAAAACCCCGCCGACAAAATTTTCTCCCAACTCCAATAATTTACTTCCAGTTACATGTGGAACTTCAAGGTTATGATCCCCATAAGGTGATTTTTCTTATCAATGGTATTTCAAAGGGTTTCTGCCTTCATTTCACCACTACTCCTAGCATCTACACACTTCATAACCATTCATCCTGAAGCGATTTTAAATTACAATGAATCAGGTTTATCCTCTGGGCGGATTGCTGGCCCATTTTTATCTCCCCTCATAGAGATTTAAAAATGTTCACCGTTACACGTTATTCCTAAATTTGAACTTCACAAAACCCGTTGTTTTCCATGACCTTTCTTGTCCTCAACGGGTTGGGCTAATTCTTTTTTAATCTTATTGCAGAAATTTAATTTTCATTTACAACTGCAAATGTGTCAATATATTAACCCTCTCTCACACACTCACATGCACACACAGACACCAATACCTTTACAGTGTACAGTAAACAAATAAAGAAACAAAACGACAATGTAAGAACTACAAACAATAGACACAAACCGCTTTACAGACATTGACATTGACAAACATAAAGGGTATAGGCTGGTGAAAAAAAGCTACACCAAAAGCCCCACGCATTTTCATAATTTGGTCATTAAAAAACATTGCTCCAAATGCCCCATATTTTTGACAAAATTTGTTAAGTCTTGGTTTTTCAATGAGATGTATTGTATATGATATGTTTTTCTTTCAAAAATTGAGAAGCGATGAAAGCTGCATATTCTCTTTCTATTTTGTGCAACGGAAATATGAAATTTATTAGCTAGTATAATTTAAGTTTATTAGACTAAAAACAGTTAGAAGGAAAACCAAAACTGAGTTAAGAATGACCTCATTACCCGTTCTGGTAAAGAACTTCTTCTTACACAATGAAAAAATATGTGAAATATCCTCCTTATCTTCACCACAACATGAGCAGCCATCGTCCTCCACACCAATAGTTTTTAAGTATGATTTTACCAGCAACATTCTGTGTATTGTCTGTTACTGAAACCATTGAAGTTTGGTTTAATTTGTAGACCTAAAACAGTTACTATTTACAATTCTCCACTTTATATCAGTGTTTAATTCTAAGTTCCACCCTTTTTTATCCTTTTCCGGTTTATGGATAGTTAGGTACAAGTCTTTGTCGCCCTATCTGCTTATAAGGAGTAGTTCTACAGATTGTGGGGTAAATGGATAGGGAGTATTCTCAATAACATCGGTTAGTGTTTTGTTCCTGGTCCTGTGTTTAATTAGAGTTTTGTAAACCATAGAATTTGAGTTCACTGCAGTTTTGTAATATAAATTAATTTTATATTCCTCCTTCGATAAAATCCTTTATTCGTCAAAAAATCTCCAACAATTTTTACACCTTTGGTATACCAGTGCTTAAAAAACACAGGATTAAACCTATCACTAAAGTTTTCATCGTACCATATACCCCGGTATGCTCTTTTTTTTTTATTAAAGCATATGGTTACGTTTTTCCAAGAGATGATGACATCTTTCCAAAAGTAGTTACTGCAATCCTTAGTTAGTTTGTCTAAGTAAGCGTTTCCAAAATCGAACAAGTACTTTAGTATATCACAACTTGAAGAAGTGGAGCATATGTGTTACTTTAAAATAAATTCTTCTTAACCAAGTACATAAGAGCGATGTTAGAAAGTCGTACATATTTAGCATCTTAAGACAACCATGCTCATAATCACCTGACAAAACCTCCCTCTTTACTCTTTCTATTTGTGAGCCCCATATAAACTGAAAAAAACGCCGAATTTAACATCTTCATGAAAATTTCATCTGGAAATGGGAACTGAAACAAATAAGTGGTTTGGCACCGGTGTACCATGAAAATCTGCCCTCCCCCCCCCAAAATGTGACTCCCCAGTCAAATTTTCATAATGAAAATGTGACTCCCCCAATGAAATTTTGACTCCCCTCACAAAACTTAATAAATTTTATTTTATTTGAGTATATAAATTTTCTTATATTGTAGTATGCATAATGGAGGATAACTTTGGCATTTCTTTTAGCTTGCAGGTGAAAAATTTAATGAGAAAATAAGAAAATTAAAAATGTGCATTTTACCACCCAATGACTGCTCTTAAGCTGTGAAAAAGCTATTAATTTGATATTTGGTGATCATTTCAACATATTTCCTTTAAGGATTCTTTATGAAGAACATATTGGGAATATTTGGAAGTTGGTGGTAAAATATTGGGTGCAAAAAATGAAAAAAAAAATCATGAAAAATCTTTTATTTCATACCCATGGGATTTGGACTTCCATGAAGAAAAGGCCCTATTTCATATTTAGTCACCATACCATTGTTTTCCACATTGTCTGCATTGTGATATATATTTTGTTAGTATTTGGAAGTTTGGGGATGAACATTCTGGTGAAAATTGATAATTTTTTAAACAAGTATTTATCTTACTACCTGTAGGATTTGGACTCCCATAGCCTATTCATGGGAGTCATTGGGTGGAAAAATACGCATTTTCAATTTTTTTTTATACTTTCATGAAAAATTTCAAAAAGTTCCAATGTATCCTCTATTATGCACACAACAAGATAATAGTTATATTCTCAAATAAAAGAAGATTTATAAAGTTTTTAAAGTTTTGTGAGGGGCAGTCAAAATTTCAAGGGGGAGTCAGATTTTTATTATGAAACTTTGACTGGGGGAGTCAGATTTTCATGGGAGTCAGATTTTCATGTTACAGGGGAATAACCATAGTCTTCAAGACTGTGATTCTGCCAATTTCTATTAAAGGTCTTCTTTCCCATTGTTGCAGCATTTTTTTAAATTTTAGTATTTTTTTAAGGTTTATTTTTACCATTCCAAACAAATCTACTATAAATTCAATATCTAGTAAACCAAAACCACCATAAACCCAGTTTAGCTTCCACCTTACCTGATGGAAAACCTCCCTGCTATATTTTTTGCACCTATCCAAATTCGTTTTGTTTTATGTTTATTTGTTACAAAATCCGATATTTTTGAAGAAAAGTCAAGTGTATTTAAAGATGCCAAAAATGAGGATCTACTGCCCTTGAGAATAAAAGTGGTGTCATAGGCATAGTGCTGAATTTTATATTCAGTGTTTCGTATTTTATACATGTTATTTCTTTATTATTTTTAATCAAAACTGAGAGCATTTCATCACAAATTGGCGACAACCTCTCGAAATTTTAGAACAATCAGATAAATGGGCATTTTGACTGACTGAGGCATTGCAATCAAAATTGAATATTATACACCATTCTAATAGTATCACCGAAATTAAAATAGTCAAACACATTATTTATAACATCCCGGTCGACATAATCAAAAGCTTTCTCCAAATCAGTTAAGACAAGTAAACCTGGAATATTAAGCTTTTCCGTAAAGTACATCAAGTGTTATATTAACCTTGTGTTTTCTCCTATGTAACGGCCAGATATGAACCAAGACTGTGAACTAGAGATTAGCTTTTCCAAAACAAGTTTTATGTGTTCCACCGTGCAACCGGATATTATTTTATAAAACACATTCAGTAAAGTAATAGGTCGCTGATTTTGTAAGTGTAACCTTGGTTGTTTACAAATTTTTGAGAGAATGGAGGCTTGAATATGCAGAACAAATTCAGTTGTAGTTCATGTAGATTTTTATTCTTCACATACGGGCTACAGGCTGGCACGCAGGCAGGGACATAGTAACAGTCGTGACGATCTCCCGGGGTCTCTCTCTTTCTACTTTAGGGGCCCAGTTTTTTATAGGGAATTATACCGATTCCTGAGTGCCGTAAACTATTAGTCAGCGTAAATAACTATATCTGATATGAACAGTAGATCAGTAAAACTAGATTCAGGGACTCTAATATTTGTTACACTTGCCCTGAATATGGGTATATTCTCCGGGTTGAAAGGTTACATAACGCTAGGACTTAAAACTGGCCTTAACGAACTGCGTATCTAAGGTGTTAAAAATGTTTTTGTTGGAAGATATAAAAAAACCAAATGAAAATAATCGGGCCAAAGTGCCTCTAAATTAATTACTCTACCGAGATATTTGTTTCCTTATTTTGGTTTCTCTTCCGTGATTGTGCATGTAATTTAAAGACAGAGAGATCATCATAGATGCTCCCTAGCTGTAAATCCAGGTCAGCCCCCTCCATACTCTCCTCTGCTACATCAGAATGGGTCTTAGTTTTCTTCTTTGGTGGGTTCTCTTCAGTTTCCTTCATTTGGCTTTTGAACTGGTTTACCTTGGTTTGCGTAGATTTCTTTCTATTACCCGGTATTCTGGGCTACAGGTAGGACTAAAATTCAGCCCGAGTTTTAAGAGCAGTCTAATTGGCTTCTTTTTCTGTTTTATATTTTTGTGAAATTTTTATCTTTCCCATATTGGCATTTTCAGTGTCAAGTCTAATGGAAGTCAAAATTTCTAAATATCCATGTTATTAATGGTTGATAATTAAAATATGTTTTAATTAAAATATGTTTTAATTATACAGTTAAACATTATGTTATATTACATCAAAATTGACAAAAAGCATATATCATGCACTGGCACCACAAACATAATGAAAAGAAAACTGAGTTACGTATAATTTTTTTAACTTAAAGAATAATTCTTAGGATTGACATAGAGCTCAAATTAGAAAACCAGCTCTATTGGCTTATAGGCTTATCATTTTTCATTGAATTTATGTAATTTTTTTGTAAAATTTTCATTTTTCTCATTCTGGCATTTTCTTGAAGAATTATGCTTTTATTTCCATCGATATTACATGTTGTGCGTAATTATTTTATTACTTTTGTTTGGTTGCATGTGTATTTTTCAAACGTGAGCTTAGTTTGCATATCTATTCACATTCTCAAAATTTTATATGTTGTTGCTAATTATTGTTTTATTTTATATTATAAATTATGTGATGACAATCATTTCTATTAAATGGATTAATAGTAATATATAAAATATATATTACTATCATAATAATTATACCCTTCAATTAGGATTGAGTGTCATACATTTTTCATTGATCCTTATTTTTATCTATTAGCTCAAGCAGCGTTCAGTGGTAGTGAGCCAGTGGTAGAGGTACCAGGTGAAGTGACTGAAAGAGATGAAGGCATAAGTAGACTGACATCTGTCCCTCTGGAGCATCATGTCCAAGATAGCGTCCCAACAGCGCAGGAATTCTGTTTGCGCAAATATCAGCGCGAGTTGGCCGGCGAGGCCATAAAAGGTACAAATACCATCATCTGTGCCCCGACTGGAAGTGGCAAAACCCTGACTGTAGCATATATCTGTCGCATAAGAAGAAGCCAGTTGCTGAAAAATGGCCAGAAATTCAAAGCTGTTTTCATCGTCTGTATTAGAAATCTAATCCAGCAGCAAAAAGATGCCTTCCAAACAATTTTTCCACCCCAGGACAACATCGTTGGTGCCGTAAGTCAGACATCGGACAATTTGAAGAGCTGTTTGTTGTACAATGACATTGTGATGCTAACAGCACAGATTCTTGTCAATGCTATTAAAGAAGGAGATGTGAAAATCACCGATTTCAACCTAATGATAATGGATGAATGTCACCACACAGATTTGGATCACCCATACAACATGATAATGAGGTTGTACATGACGGAGAAAAAGAATCGAGATCAAATAGGGGAGTCTACAGAGTGCCTTCCTCAGATTATAGGGCTGTCAGCCTCTCTGGGGACTGGAAAGGGAAGTGATCCTCTGCAGCACTATTATCGGGTCTGCGCCAATTTAGACTGCTTCACCATCAGTCATGTGAGGAACCCAGTGAATGAAAAAGAGCTGCTTTGCATTAACCCCAAACCTAAAAAAGATCAGATCAAACTGGTACCGCCTCGGTCTTCTGCTGATCCCTTCGCCTTAATGGTAAAACAAATGATGGAAGAAAGTGAAAGTGAAGTCAACTTTCCCATGGGGACATTTAAGAACTTTGATAAGGGTAGTCAGGGATACGAAAATTGGGTCATTGAAAATAGAAACGAAGCCGAGCACCAAGCACTTCATACACCTGAAATGCGTAATACTGTGATAACTTGTCGATTTCTAAGAGATCTGAATTCTGCCCTTATGCTGTATGATGACCTTAGAGGAAAAGATGCCCTGGAATTCCTAACAAAAAAGATTGTGAATGATGACCACAGTATTCACAGTGAGGTAAAAGAAAATTGAAGCCTTCCAAGTCAGGGTTTTTCCACCATAAACTCATATTAAATGAATTTTTCCAGGATAAACAACATTTCTCCCCAAGTAACCAACCTTTAATCTATAATGGACAATAGAAGTGTCACCCCCTGAATCAGAGTAATCAAAGTAGGTAGATCTTGGGTAGTTATAATGCCTGGTCTACTTATAATGTGACTAATGAGTACAAAAATGTTGTACAATAGGATTGTATTGTTGGTCTTTTTGTGAATTTGATGTTAATAAAATGATACCAGGAGCATATCATTTCACAGTCATTATCTCCCCCAGACTATTGGTTCAGTAGGGGTGACACTTCTATTGTCCAGTTTGTGTACCTTTTCTGACACTTGCCATAGCTCTGTAAAAACAAAAGATTGGAAAAAACAAAAGATCGAAATCTGGTCATTTATCTGTAAATAAATATTTTAAAAGTTTTAATTGTCTTTAGGCAAGTTCAAAAAGAAGAGATTCTTGCATTAAGAATGCGTTGGAAATCCTTGCTTGGATTGTTTTAAGTATTTACTCAGAAAAGTTAATTTTGTTTATCCTGATATACCTGTACAGTATAAACATTCAATCTGGAGTTTCTGATAAGTCCACTGACAAAAGTTGGTGTCAATATCTGAAAATGATTGGTATATTATGTTGGTGAGGTGTGTGAAGTTTATGAAATATTTAGACATAATATATATTATTGAGATTGATTTAATACAAACAAGCTCATAATCTTAAAAAAAACAACATTGTTTTTTGATAGTTGACATATTTGGTCATGAATTTATTAAAGGAATTATTTTTTCTCAGTTGCCTGAGGTTGAAAAGAAGTTAAGGAAAAGATTTTTGAGCCAGTATGGAAGATTGCAATCCCATTGTGAGAAAGAGTCTTCAACATCAAACAAAATGCTGGAAGAGCTGTACAGGCTGCTGACTGAACAGTTTGAAAAAAATCCAGAATCTAGGGGTGTGTTACAATTTGATGATTTAAAATCAATATTATTTTAGATTTATTGTTTGTTCATTTTTTCTTTCTTAAGAAACATGGGTTATCTTATCCAAAAGTTGGTCTGAAACACAACTTGAAACAATTGTTACAAATATTTATATATTTTTGACAAACTTGCTCTTAGTTTTTATTTAAATTCTAAGAACTCCAAAAGCGTCAGAATCTGAATCTGCGCTAGTGATGACATGAAGTTAATATGATCGTCTGTAAATGCACATTTTGATTCTGCGTCTCTCGTGTTACAGGAATCGTCCTTATAAGAACCAGAGAAGGCTGCTCTGCCCTAGAGAGGTGCATTCATGAGAACATTGACCAGAGATTGGTGCGTGTGGGGAGGATGACGGGGCAAAGCGGAGACACCAGTATGACTGACGTCCAGCAGCTGAAAGTGATTAAGGCCTTTAAGAAAGGTCAGCTCTTTATTTTAGTTGAATCTATACGAGGATGCACTGCATATTTGTATAGGTTTGCTTTATAGAGTAAAGTGTTTGACTGTATACAGTCACATTTTTACTTAAGCACATTAACCACCTCTAATATTAGGACCAGCAGGGGTGGATCCAGGATTATTTGAAGGGGGTCAAGTTTATTTAATAATGGCAGGCCTCGGGTGCGAAGCCAAAATACCAAATCCCACACCAAAGGGACAAGGGTTAGCTTCGCATTCTGGTTAATGTGATTTTTTTCCAAAATTGGAATAGGGGGTCAGGAACCCCCCTGATACCTCCCCCCCTAAATCCGCTGCTAATGAGTGATACTTGGTGATTATTTTCTATATACCATATATTAATGTAGCCAAAAATAATCTAATGCTATGTTATGTAAGTAATATTATAATTAATGATGAATATTATAATATGGATATTGTAATATAAAATAAAAATGTAAACCCCAACTAACCACTCCACCTCGATATCTCAATTAACAATATTGATATTACTGGTGTAATATATGTACTGTAGCAGCAGAAAAAAAAAAAAAAAAAAAAAAAAAAA
>NW_019774205.1:0-15660 GCF_001039355.2 Lingula anatina
AATTCGAACTCCTGTAATAAAATTCTTGATTTTGAAGACATACAATGAGGGCTAGACCCCTAATTAAACAAACAAAAAAATGGAAATTCCAGCAATTTCTCCTGATCCCAAAAACGTTTCGAAACTACGATCTGAAAATTACGTTTGGGGTTCCAAATTTCTATAATTCTATCACCACGTGTGAAATTCATAAGTCTTTATCTCCATAGCAAGGAGAACTCGAAATTTAGTACTTAAAACTCGTAATTGTATCATCTTTTGAAGCTTGAAAACTTGCTGTCTTGTCGAATGTAAAGTGTCATTTTTACGGACCACAATCGATCATTTTGTTTGATCAATGCAGTATGTAAAGTTCACACATTTAAGGCCCAATTTGCGAAAATTACATGTAGTTACAAACTGATGTTGCTAATCCATGTTTACCTGTTAAACTGTGCAAAAAAAAAAAAAAAAAAAAAAAAAAAATAATAATAATAATAATAATTATAATAAAAAAATAAAAATAAACACGAATATATGTTAAACGTTTTAGTTATTTATCTAAATTTGCTCATCTGAATTGTAATCTTAATGTTACCTATTTTTTAAAGTTAAGGTGAGTACAGTGTGCAATATTTCTTGTAATTATTTGTTAATTATGGCTTGCATCTGTGGCATTTATTTGTTGAACAGATCTCACTTTTGTATAAAGATGGAGGGAACAGTCATGTGATCCAAATTTTCCCATTTTCGAAACTCTGCTGCTTTTTTAAAATTCTATCTCAGCACCATCTTCAGTATAAGAGCAGCAGATGCAGAAATGGTGTTTACGTTCTCGCATGGTACAAATTAAACCATTTGTTACAAATTGTTGGACTTTAAAATAAAATATAAATGCAAGGAAGTAAAACCATGATTTGTCCCTCCTTTTTGCCTGGGTTTGATATTTACACATATTGCAGTTGCTATAATGCTTTTCAATAATCATTGTCAATAATCATTGTCTCTTGGGGAATTTTTTTCACATTCCCCATTGAAGTGAATCTCTTGGTGTATTTGGCTGTATCGGTTGCTGTAAAATGTTAAAATTTATTTCACACACGGCTTGTGACAATTATTTGTAAAGCATAGTAAAAATATTTTCCTTACAAGCAATAACTGTTATAAAATTAAACTAAAACAATGGCAGATGCATGGTATTTTTAAAGGGTGCCACGCTATGAAATTCTTGACAATTTGGAATATTTTTGTAACTTTTAAAATCATAATTTATCATATCAGAGTGAGTCTCTTTCGATTTTTACCTGTGGTGGTGTGGGTGAGACAAATACTAGATCTGCCGTTGTTTTTGTTAAAATGTAATTGTAAAATCTAATTGATATTTTATCTGAGATCAAACATTAGCCAAGTAGTTTATTAGATAGTTTATTTATCAAATTAAACTTGAGCGAGTTAATGCAGATATCAATATTTTTGTTTTTACATATCTGAATATTCAAAACTTATTGTGATTAAAATATTTTTAAAATCTTTAACAAGTGGATCTTTGAAAATATGAGAATACACCAGTGGCCGTTTATTTTGCTTCAAATAAAGTACTTTACAATTATATGCAAAATGACTTGGCGTTTTCATTGGCTCGGTGGAACTCTAAGGGTGGGGGTTCGATTTGGGTACTTGGAACATATTAAATTCTTGTCCGAAAGGGCTTTTCAAAATACTCTTTAGTTACTATAAAAGGAAAGTCTACCGGGGGTGGGTGGGCGGGAACACTTGGAGGAGTGGATAGCACGCGCGACTCGGACCCAGCAAGACTTGGGTTCGAAACCTGGCGCTTCTAGGTCCCAGCAAATTACCTTTTGCAAAAAAAATCTAAACGAGTAATTCAAACTGCGTCAAGTGGGTCTTAAGACCAAAGAGAAAGGCAAGAAGAGTCGGTAGCTCAATAGGTAAGACGGCAGAATGGTGAACAGGAGTTGATGAGTTCGAGACGAGCTAGGACTATAAACTTTTAAGTTTTGAACGAAGTAAAGCATTTGCACGTTTATTATTGTCATATGAGTTATTTACAAAAGCTTTTTTTTACAAAAATAATGAAAATATAACATTTTATGCCCCAAATTAAAACAAACAAAAAAGGCAGTATATATCTGTATATAAAACAAGTCGAGATTTTATGCATTTGAACATTGTAACTAAAATACAGATTTACAAAAAAAGTTCAGGATTGTAACATTTGAAAGAATTTGGCAAGAACTGATAACGAACAAAATAGATTTTTAACAAACATTACTTGCAAAATTTTTGTCAAAGTTGACGTAAGTGCTTTGTCATCATCGAATTAAATCAAAAACATTTCCGTCCAAATTCAGAGGTTGTAACAATTTTAAAAATGCGTATAATCTGCTGTAAGCGCCATTCGTGCACTAATGCACACGCGCATGTAAGCACACCTTGTCCTATGTCGTCTTGTTGAATTTTGCACACAAAATCGAACAGTCGCCAATATTTTTTCATGTTTGTAAGATTCCAGGATGTTTTGCCAATCGATATTTTTGTTTTCTTTGCATTAAATCCGAAAATAAATATAATACAGTGCGTAATTGTGGATGAAAATTTACACTTGCAAAGCATGTGAATCAGGAGCGACATAAAGACATGGGAGGCTTACAAGATTATCCAAGTGTCTGCCAAATTCAGAATAACATACAAAGATACAAAGAAAATATACAAAGAAAACTGAAAAGGTTACACAAAAATCAATGTACTTCATGTGACTTTTCACATTCACTTAAAATTAACTCTGGTTCTCGGTTTTCAGTGATGACACTAAGCACAAATAACACAACATAGGAATGCAGGACTGATATCTCACCAAACCTGTCTATCTCAATAACCCTTCGCTCCCGAAAATAGATTAAAATGCACGAGAATACAAAACAACTTTATTAGAAAATTCCTATTCACGTTTTAGGCACGTTTTTCACTAGAAAAATTCAAACCAAAAGAAGTATTAAAGTTTAGATACCCTTTGGTAGATTATCGGAATTAGGGTTTAGAGGAACAAAATAACATTTTAAGATGATAATCCTGTAACATTCTTAAATAAATAAGAATGGAATTATAAATTGTTCACTTTCTTTTTGAGCAAAATTGACAAGAGTTGACGGTCTAAAAATGCATTGAAGCCTTTCAGAATACCCATTACCTCCCGAAATTTGGGCTTTGCGACAGCTTAAGGGATTTTGAAAATAAGGAATGCAAAAGGTTATGATTAATATCAGTCCTACAGAAACATTTTAATGGACAAAGGATATCTAAATGAAGTCTATTTCCCTTTTTTCGACACTTCTTTTTTGTAATACAAGTCCTAAACGGCATACAATGTATAAATGATCCTAATCCTGGGAAATTTTTAAAGCCAACTTTAGGAAGAGTTTTCTTATCATATCTACCCTTGCAATATGAAATTAATTTTTATTTTGGATGGCAATCTTTACCTCACCCCATGGTTTAACTTTCAGAAAACAGATATTTGATCCCCGCCCAGCACTGAAAACACCGAGAACCAGAGAAAAGTTTATTCACAGCCACAGTGCCACATTCATAATTATTAAAATATCGTTATAATACATGTGGACAATTCTGCAGTAACGTGTTCACATTTTTCCCGTTAAATAATTTTTGGATTTCTAAGATGTTTTATGTTTTATTATCGGCGTCTTTAGAACACTTATATCTTTTCCTATTTTTCGAGTGCACAAATGATAAATGTAATTGAACGAAGATTTCCTATATACATTTTTCGTAATGCGGTTGCAATGTCTTTCCTTCCCAGAAGTCAACATCATTTAAAATGAATAGGATTACATCTTCAAGTTCACAGCGAGGTGTCATACTGCAGATTCGCCCACACGTATTTTTAGTGACAAATAGAAAACATTTCTCTTCTTGGAAATTAATATATGATAATTTTAAAACAATCACTTATTTTTATACGGACATTTCTGCTAAATAAGAACTTCAAATCTGCCGCTTCATGTTCGAAAAGGGACGGGTATCAACTTGACTCAAAAGTACACATAAATTGCCCTCGTAACTCCATGATCAGATAGAGTACTGTATTACAACATAGTAACATACAATTACCAAGAGAAGCAAACCGACGTCATGCAGGGCGGACGCTTAGTATGGATTTAATTTCTTGGAAAAGTTTCTTAATAAAAAGCTCATTTTATTCAACTTTTAATTTGAAATACGTTTTGGAGCAGAATGTTCCAACCAAAAGCGAGCATAATATTCCGTACTAAATGTCGTCCCTGCAAATTAACAAGCAGACAAACGTCGACCTAGGAGTCGATCTTGGCATGGGTGTGGGGTTATATTTTGTCGAACACGAAACCTGTCTCTGAGTAGGACGCATCTGGTATCTTCGTAAACGGTACTTAGAGTCACTGGAATACAAGGAATAAATTCACATTCATGAAACAATATCTAAAAATCTGATAAAGCTTGGATAAAGCAGTACTTGCTCATTACAGCAATTCGTGTCAGTATCTTTTGCATTATAATGAACAAATCGCAATTAAGCTTTGAACTAATACAAATATATATTTTTATGTTGAAACCTTATGGAAAGTTAACTGTATCAAAAACAAAAGGGTGCCCAAAAGGCACTGAAGGAAAGCTAAGAGACAGTATCCTTCACGTCAGTTAGATGTCCCCATGGTCATTATGCCTAGAGTGCACCATTTCGGGGAAAATATCGTCACTGCAAAACTAAGAAATGCTACAATACATTTTCTACCATCTGTACGGAACTTACTTGATACTACAGTCGGTTTCGGTGGCATCTTTTCGGTTTACGTGTGGCAGTAACAGGAATATGGCATGGGACATTCTTCTTTTCCATCTTCTACTGACCTTGGTCCTATCTGAGCACCTCTCACCAAAACGTTCTCCTGATTTACATAATAATGAAGAGGTCACCTACTTTCCGTGCGGACGCTTCGGTTTGAATTATAGTCTGGTTTATGAGAAGGCACAATAGTATCCATCTCGAAAAGAGGATTAGGGGTTTATAAAATTATAATGACACATACAAACACAACAAATATAAATAAATAAAATAATACGCATTTCAAAGTCAACACACTTGAAATTGAGCATATAAACCAGTTGTCATACCTGTAGGTCGCATGAACAAACTAGGGGGATTGTGATAGAAAAGACAGGATTTTCATTCAACCTTACGGTACAGCATAAACTGTTATAAACATATGGTTATTGGTATTTCTTTTTTTCTTCCTTTGTTTTTTTTTTCTCCTTAAAACATAGACGGACACTTTAAAAAAAAACGTTTAAAGGACAATGTTCATGTAAAAATCCATTTCTCGAATTTTGAAGATACAGCACTCAATCTATACACTAGAGGTATGTTTTAATCGATCCCCGCCATTTAAAAATTATAGAAACAATCTATTAGTAGAAAAAAAAGCGTTTTTGTAAACCTCACCTCAATATGCAAAAAGGAAGCAACAGATCTGGGTCACGTGGTACTGTGACGACAATCACGATAAAGGTCTATGAGACTCAACTGAGCTGCANATATCGTTAGTTGGGCATGTTTTCTGAAGAATATGTTCCGTTCAGGCCATTCTGACGGCATGAAGCAAACCCTTTAAGTTTCACAGGTTTATTGAATTGTCTTGTATGATACTTCCATAGGTAATTTTCCATAAGTAAACTCTACAGAATTAATACTTAAACTGTCTTTTCACGGATAAAACACACATATTAAAACTGAGCAAAATAGTTTTAAAAAATTGGTCTATATTTGTATTGTACCAAGGTTCTTTTGTGTCGATTATCGTGTGTGTCTACGGCTAACTGCAAATATCTCCTGTAGGCGGCGCGGCATGCCTCTACCAAGGATTACAAGTCTGTTTGTGGGATATTGCCCCAGTGGCGGATTTAGGGGGGGGGGGTCCTGAACCCCCCTTCGATTTCTGAAAAAATCTCACTAATGGCCCCCTCTTGAAATAAGAATTTTGACCAGCTATATCATACTGGTATTTCTAAACCGTACCAAATTGGCACCGTTCGCCGTCACCAGGCCCCGAACCCCACGCCAAGGGGGTGGGGGGTGGGGTCGGCTTTGCATCCACGGACCCCTCCTTCAAATAATGCTGGATCCACCCCTGTGTCCCATTCGTCCCGAAGAGCTTGATGGAGCTGTACCAGGGCATTAGGGTGTGGACTCTTCAGAAATCAAAGGGGGGGGGGGTCAGGACCCTCTGACACCCCCCTAAATCCGCTACTTCAGGCAAAGGTTACAAAAACAACATAAGCTAGATTTAATAACAAATTCATGGGATTCTCCATTAACCATAATTAATTCAGCCAGTTGAGAGATCGGTCGCAAACGAGAAAATACAACTGCAGTAATGATAATGAATGATCGTCTCGCCATATAATTTTTTTCATTCATATCGCGCTAAGCGTCGCTGTGAGACATTTTTTTTGCAAAATCTCCAAAAAACATTTTAGGGGCATGTACTTATCAGTGGCCATCATTAGTTTTAAGTGATGAACGTTAATTTTAATCTTGCGTGTTCATTACAGAAAAAATCAAAATGAACTGAATGCTGCAGTATTGAAAAGGCATCACTTAATCTTAACTCTTCATGTATTTAACGCGTGTAAAAATGCTGTTTCATGATTAATTAACTTGATAGACAAGAATGTTTACATGATCGAAATAACTATGTGTTAATGAGCTCCATATCTTGATAACCTTTAGATACATAATCTGAATAATTTTCAGACAAAGATGAAAAGGTTGAAAATTTTAACGAGGTTAGATTATTACAAACCTCGTCTTGTTTGGCCACAACAATCCTTTAGATACATAATCTGAATAATTTACAGACAAAGATGAAAAGATTGAAAACTTTAACGAGGTTAGATTATTGCAAACCTCGTCTTCTTTGGTTAGAGCAAAAGCCATAAATAATTTTTGTGTCATTTGCAATCGCTCTTTTTTTCTCAACGTTATTGGCTCAAATTCTTGTCCTGTGGAAAAGTATTGTCACTTTCACAGTCTTAATGGCTACAATTTAAAAGTATAATTACATCCACTGGTGTTAACAGAAGCTAGAGCTGACACGAGTCTTGCCGAGTTAAGCCATCTTAAAGCATCTTAAAGTCTAAAAATAAATAAATAAATAATTGAATAAATATTATAAATACAACAGATTAAAAAGGAATAAAAAACAGTAAGAAAAATCTCTACACTTTGTAGGGTTTGGGGGTACAAAACTATTCTAATCGAAAAGTTAAATTCTACGTGCATTCTTTTTACCATGGTAAAATACTTATTATCTTTGTGCAGTCCTGGAATAAATTAGTCTGAGTTCCCAAAGGCATCAATGCAAAAAGTAGCTTACTTTGATTTGGTTAATTCATTTGTAATATAGTTGAAAAAATATCTATTGGTCTGAATCGATCAACAACATTTTGTAACACAGTCTGTACATCATCAATAAATGGATTACTACTGATCTTTCTGGTGAAAAGACAGCAAATTTTTTGGTTTGAAAGTTTAGGTTGCGTTTATTTATACCTGACTTAAAATAAAATCATGGATTCATTTGACAGAAGAACGGAATTTTTCAATCAATTCCTTCATTTCAGGTATGAGATAATTGAATGGTCACAAGGGATGTATTAAAAACCCAAATCACGATCTTTGGAGAAATGAAGTTACTAGCACTAAGTCCATTAAGTTATTTGTCGAAACTGGTCATGTAAAAGACGCCGGTCTAAGTTTACTTTATGCACGCCCTGTGTACTTCTACCCTGACCAGGTGCTCGAGATACCAGCAAAGATAAACCTCCGTCATGCACTTTCCAACACCCCAGCAACCTGGGCGGGAGATCAATATGGAGATCTTTTCTTAATACCAATCAGTGCCTTTCCCCCGAGGGTCAAGTTAAACTGGTGATGCGTTTAAGTCACATTTCCAGTTTAACTTGACCCTCGGGGAGAGGCAGTGATTGGTATTAAGAAAATATCTCCATGTTAGTCTTCCTCCCAGGTTGCTGGGGTCGTGGCAAATCCACCACCCGACCACCAATTTTCTGTGAATCTCACCGGTGGACCACACCCATCAGACCTGCGTCTGTTATAAGATGCCATTCCGTCGCCGCACTTTTCTTTTACCTTACTTTTAATGTGTTTTTAAATGAATCTTAATCTTAATGTATTTTTAAAATATCCTCGGAGTACCAAATGCTTTCTTTCATGTTAGCACTTCTCATTTACAATTCAATTATTTATCTTATTCTTATTTCATGAATTTAACGATTTATATTATTGTATAATCCAACTATTTCAGCTTCAAATAAGCACTATTATTATTATTATTATTATTATTATTATTATTATTAAGTACCTGAACATGCTGCAACTGAAAGCGACCCTCTCATATTTATGTAATGTAAATTTAGCAAAACTTCCACCCTCTTCGAGCAAGAGAAATTTGAAACGTAAGCGTCACTTAAAACTGAAAACTACTAAAATCTATAGCTACTCTAGCAAAGTGCATGTTTTTTTAGAGATTAACATTAAATAAACATATTATCATAAATACAACTAGCCTGAGCTCCTGTTTATGTGAGTGTGTGTGTGTGTGTGCGCGCGCGTGAGTGTGCGAACGTCTTTTGCCGCGTTTACTCAGGAGAGTTAAGAGAGACCCGCGTGCTCTTGTTCATTTACAAATGCCAATGATTTGATTCGAACCAAAACAGATCACTCGTAATCGTACACTTCGTAGGAATGAAAACAGGATATGAGACTTGATGATCGGAGTAAACGATAGAGTTTTTGCACTAAAGCTCTGATCTATTCTCAAATCAGTCAGTAAGTTTCCGCGTATTTCTAGACCACACATTCATGTCATCTGCATTAACTAGTGCATGTATAACACGTGCAAAAGAAAGCAATTCAAAAGGCGCCTTTGTTTTACCCAGTTTTTATTTCATGACCAAAATTCATACAGAATATCTTTCCCCCTCACCATCACGTTACCACGCATTATTTTGCTTTAAGTACAATATGCATATAACTACGCTGACGCATAGCTTGTATATAATAAATATGATAATATAAATTGGGAATAAAAAGACCTTCTCCATCCTGTGTTTCAGTCCCCTGACAACTCGACTGCCTTTTCTATGAGGTAATGAATGTGTGTTCATGTTTATGTCAGTCCAAAACTCATGTGGAAAAATCTGCCATTTAGCTGATACAAAATGAAGCTGAAACTGATTCTGCAAAATATAGGATATTTTGAAGTCCAACTACTCAGAAGTTGATATAAAAGTGTATGTATTAACTGATTAGCAATTTCATGCGCAGATTAAAAATGGAGTCAGTTGAGCTATTTGGCACACACATTCGCGTGTTATAAGTGAATTACTGCCAGGACATATTCCTCAAGCATCAATTTTCACAGGTAGATAAAAAAAAAATGAGCCGTGTGGCTTGACCTCTTTAAGTTTTAACCGAGTGACGTAAATTTCCCTGTTCACACTTGCTCTCTCAGGCTTTTGCCAATCTTCTTCAACAACTAACAAATAATCATTATGCAAAGCATAATTCTACTACAGAGCTAATTTTCAAGTATGGCACTATGTGGTTCCGACATGTCCTTAGTCACACCACACCACACTTCTCTCTCTCTCCCCTTCCTATTAATACCAGTGTAGCAGGCCAAATGAGCCCGTGCTGGGATTAAATCCAGTTCGGGCCAAGCCAGAGAATACCCCGGGTGATAAACCGTCCTACCACAAACTATGCCCCTCCACGCCAGATAATACCGCTACCCATAAGACGTTATAGTCAGTCTCAAACGAGATATCGAAAATTAATGTATATCAGAGGGGCACGGGGCTGTGTATCGGGTAGCTAAAAGAAAAAAATGTTACTAATCTCAAAGTTCAATATCTTCAACAGTTCACAAGCTTTGGAATTGAAATTTTTCCACAGATTTTTGATACATTATTATTGGTCAACCGTGAAAACTTCAAGTCTGAGAGTGAAGCAGTTTCTATCCTGAAATCAACTGTCAGGAGTGACATAGGCCGGGTTGACATTTTTTTTACTTTAATTTTTTCGGTGTGCCAAAACTAAGAGAGGTAGAGTCATGAAATTTTCAGCATTTATCCAAGGCTCTCCTAACATCTCTTAAATTCCATTGCAATAGCTTGAAAACTGTTGAATTTATTGAACTTAGATATTAGTATCGTTTTTAGCCACCCAGCATAATCTAGTCTAGGTTCACTTGACCCTATTGCAGGTTATTCCGTTCTAGGGGGTATACAGCACTGTGGCCTGCTACTATGGTCTTTATTACATTTGTTTTCTTTTACATAAACTAAAATAGTCAGCAGAGATGGAAGCAAATGAGGAAGAAATTAGATACAAAGAAACAATAGATTTAGTTTTTTTTTTTAGAAAATTATTGAATAGGACGGTGGTGGTCAGATAGAGTAAACGTATATGATAATTTTCAGTATTGTGTTCACTATAAAAATTAGTGAACGTGTATTTGACTACAACTTAAAATGCTGATATTTTAAGCTACTTTATTTTATATGTGTCTTCACTAGAGTAGGTACTTTGATTCAGGTTAATTTTTGAGAAGAGCGACAAAAAGATTGAAGGTAGATAAATAATAGTTATAGTGTAAACGTCAATCAAAATTTTGTGTACATTTACTTGCAATCATCTTTAAAATATTTTCATGTGAAGAGGATGGCATCTACAAAGTGACTTACTTTGTATCCTTATGTGCGAGTGACCTTAAAAAAGAACCAAAAGTGATCATAACAGGACACAAGCGGGGTGCTTTAAGTTCAGACCAAAAATAAATTGAGGTGACGTTACGACGTGCTCAAAAATAAATTGAGGTGACGTTACGATGAGTCACTATTAACACTTAATTTTTAGGCTAAAAGTACGAGAAACGAAAATATTCATGGTGTCCAATTTTTTTCTTAATATCTGTTAAGTGTACCCGCCGTTCACGTTTTCCAAAGCACTTTAAGAGTGGCCTGAAAGTAACAATTTTTCCCCAAAAGAAAAAACTGCATTAGCGGGTAGTTTAAAAGTTAAAAACTTCTGCAACCGACCATTCTGGATCTTCTGAAATACTGGCCGTTATCGCTCTCACAGCAGACCTGCCGTGCTCTGAAGTAGGGGTTCTGGCCACAGCAGCTCTCAAACCCGGTTTTATACGTCAGCTTGCCACAGCATCTCTTGCCCTTGGAAGGATCAAACGCTTCGTCATCGCAATATGGCATCTGGTTTCCGGATCCGACCGGATCAGCGGCCACGGGGTACAGGTAACCATTGGTACACGTGTACTGGTCCTTCCAAAACACAGTATAGGCGCAGCAGCCCTGGTGACGAGGATCAAAGGGATCACCATGACAACAGCCGAAGCGCGTGGGGTCGTACTGCATCGCGCCACAGAGCACCATTTTGTCATATCTGAGCCCGCGGCCTTCTTGGCAGTACATGGTGGTCGCATTAAGGACGCGCCCCTCGCAGCAAGTCTGTTTGTTGTGATCGTAGAGCAGTCCTCGGCAGCAGCTGAGGTTGTGCTGGATGTAAACCTGCCCGCCACAGCGCTTTTTTCCGTCCCTATGAACAGTCAGCGTGTCCTTGGTGCACTTGCTCACGTCAAGGTCGTACACATTGCCTTGGCAACATCCCTTCGTGCTGTACAAGTACGAGACGCCATTGCAGCAACCGTATTGCGACGGGTGATCGGTGTGGAATCCTGGACATGGGGCGTAGGAATTATGTTCTCGCACTTGTCCGCCGACGCACATCTGTGTCGCGTAGGTAAAGACCACGTTGTTGCAACACCCCTGGCTGGCTGGGATATAGATCTTGCCGGCGCAACAGGCCTGATCTTGGTAGTGATAGTAATACTGGCCACATTTGGGACGTGGTTGTTGAATCGGATTGAAGTCCAAATAGTAGTGGACCACGCCTCGATAGCAGAACTGGGCCGCCTTGTTGTATACGTTGCCTTGACAACACCTGACGCCGTTGGGAAGGGTGGTGGATTGTCCACAACAGGCCTGAGACTTGGTGTCGTACTCATTGACGCGGTCACATCTGAAGAGAAGAAACGGGTTGAAATAATGGACTGATGCAGCAAGACAAGAAAGAACTAATAAACTATAGTAGACTTCATTATGTGTCTCTTTCATTTTAGTCGTATTCTACCAAAACGCATCTGCTAGTATATCTGTGATTTATGTATTGCACATTTGAAGGTGACTTTGACAAACAAAAAATAAAAACAAGCTAGGGTGTAAAAGGGTAGGGAAGAGCACAAGGTTGTGAATATGTAATTTGGTTTGCTCGGCAATTCTGCATTTCCAAGTATTGAAGTGGGTCTGAAGTAAGTTACTTTTGCACCTTGTGCCCGTGTGTCCGCCTTTGGATGAAGAAAGTTTTGTACATGTATGTAGCCTACCTGGTTCTAGGGAGTCTCTTTGGATCCGATAAAGACTGGTAATAGGAGGCAGAAGATAATGCATTCACTGTAACAGGTCCATCCAGTTGAATAGAATATGATGGCACGACTGGAATCGTCTCTCTCGGTACAATATCGAGGGAGGCGACGATCTTGTTCCCCTGAAAACCTGACTCGTGACTGGATCCAGCCAATAGCAGCACACCTACGACCAGGAGGCACATCCTCTTCGCCATGCTGGAGACAATGTTAAACTGAAAATAGACAATATATTTAGAAAATATATGTCCAATGGATATCCAGGTTTCTAACTTGGCGCTGTTGCGTTTTTTTTTTATTAATTTTTTCTTTCAAAAATTACGTCGTAGAAGAGACACTTTAAATATGGTAAAAATTCTTACTTGAAAAAAGAATAAAATGTTTTCAAACAGTTTTGTGTGTCTGTATTAAACATACACATTTAAATACGCATCTCGTGCTGTTTCTATTACGTCATTTCCATTTTCCTGAGTAACAATACAATGCAAGTGATGAATAATAAAAACAGTTTTTGTCTTTTTCCTCTTGTATTTCTTCTTTCACAAAAACATGACCAAAATTATTCAACTGTACAGAAAGGGCCATGTCATTATTATGGTAAAACATGGCCATGTACTAATATCACGAGTAAAAACATGTGTGCATTCATCGGACTGCTACTAAGAGACCATTCCCACAGATATTTAGATCGATCTATCCCCCTGGGGAGTCTCACTAGATTGCTGTCAGCTTAGCCGGCTTAAATGTCTGTCCCGCCTACTAAAAGCTGTAAGGGGGTAATTAACTTTTGTGCGCGCTAGTCTCCCGGAAGCTGACAGCAATTTAGCGTGAACCCCCAGGGAGTAAGGTCGATCCGGATGGATCGATCTAAATCTGTGGGAACACAGTCTGAAACTTCTCTGTCATAGTAAGGACATGGTACAAGAGACAAGGAATTCAAAGAAATCGTCATTTTAGTCTCAATCTTAAATCAAAACCATGCTGCTAAAGAAATGATGTTAACGATCAAGAAAATAAAACACAAAGTGATCTTTGTAAGTTTATCTTATCCTTTCGATCAATGTTTTAGTCCATAAAATCTCTATAGTTTATCTAGTGACTGATCAACCAGCTTTTTCTAAAAGCACAAACGGACACGTGAGTTGTGCGTGTATACTTTGCTTCTTGAAAGCGAAGAGATATCCTTAAATATGATAGTTTATGATTTAAGTGAGAGTGCAAAAATGTATTTATTTTCTTGCAAGATATGATCTCGGAATAGTTTGCAGTTTAGCACACGCATATAGTGACAGTGTCCAAATCTGGGGACATCTATTGTTTTAAAAGAGCATATAGCTGACTAACCTTAAACCGCAAACTGTCCTTAAAAACATACATGTACCCTTATTCTATATATAAATATATTAAGTAAATACCAGACCTTTTAATGCTTCATGGCGAAGAAGATACAACAGTTAGTCTGTTCACCAAACTTCTATTCTAAATTTAAAGCTGAAATCTACTTTACGACATTTCCCCTGCCAATGTTTATTCATAATATTATCCGCAAGTCTCGGCCTAGCAAGTGTAATGGCCGGGCGGTACGATGATTGACAGAGTTGGATTGGACCTGCCAGAGTTTAAACTCGTGGTAATTCGAGCTGGAATGAGGTTTGATGAGACCAAAATTGTTTTCTACATTGTTAAATGAACAGACAAGTCGATTATGTGGTGGACGCACAGACAATGTATCAATTTTTGACCCCATCTAGCACGTATTATCTCTCAAACTGCCAATTTATATAACAAAAGTGACTATGAAAGCAACACTGCAACTAACTTCATACATATTAGGACCAATTTTACATGCCCCAATACATGAATCTTTTCAAAAACACAGACCTGTGCCTGTTACTCCCCCCCCCATGGCATGCAACATATTACTTCAAACCAATGCAAACAGTTCAACAAAAAGCATCTTCCTCTTCTTCAAATATTTCTATTAATGGTATTAGCGTTACAGTACATGAAATGGGCAGTGCCATTGTTTTTTTACATTGTTTTTTTTTTGCCGAGAAAATGTTCTTAAAGCTTAAAAATAAACTGTGTCCAACCATTTTTTTCTACTTACCACCGATTCTCCTATTAACCACCAAGCCCAAAGCACAACATGATTTAATGTTTTAAAACCACATATTTTTCTACTTATTTAGGTAGAATGGGATTTCGCATGTAAGCCTACTACTCCGCATTTTCAGTTTGCGTAAGAATGGAATATCTGAACAGACGGAAGTCATTTTCATTAAAAAGGTGCAACTAAACATGCGATCAAGTTTTCTAGACAGGCATTTGGAATATTTGGATTCAAAACAACGTCAGTCCAGGAAACTATTTCATATAGGGTGATACTAACTACGGAGACATACGAATGTCTTTAAAAATGGCAAGTCATGAATAAAAAAGACAACGAGAGTGAGAAATGTAAGCAAAACTTTCAGTAATTTCAACTCAACTGACTCGCTTTTGCTAAACTGAACCTGTTACTAGTAAAGTTAAATCAGCAAACGCGGTAAAGTAAACAAGATACTGATGATACATACCTCAATAAGGCAGCAGAATAACAAGGGTAGAATCAAACATCTAAACGTGTCAGAATATACAGTACATGAAAGGAAAAAGATACTGACAAATCCCTACGATGATCTACTCTGCGTGAAACACTAGCATTCCGAAATGTGAGCAGATCAAAAAGAGATTTTCCTGCTTAATGTCGTTTAGGTAGATACATGTATTTTAAAATGAGACAAAAATAATAAAGAGACGATTTTAAAAAGACTTAATAGGGTTTCCTGCAATACTTTGAAAACTGTGGGGAGAGTTATTGCCACCCGCCCAAAGAATGACATATAAATGGCCGTAAAATTCAAATCATCGGGTAAAAATGACCCTATCACTGGGGAGGCTATCTAGGGAGAAGATCTTAATCACGATGTTAAAGGACCTATTCCGACTGTAATACAGTAATATGCTTCAAACCGAAATTTTAAAAATATATAAAACTTCTAACCAATCGATTAAAGTATTAGTTGAATTTTGAAGCTGTAAT
>NW_019774206.1:0-15647 GCF_001039355.2 Lingula anatina
CCGTGTTTTGACCCTATAGCAACCAAAATGTTGAAGTTGTACATGAACTGGATTAGAATAAAATTTACTAAACAATTTTAAAGCAAAAATATGAAATGAAAAAAAAAGAACATTTTGTAATCCTCTCATTTCTTCACAGGAAGCAAAATTGATGCATTTTAAAATATATATTTTATCACCTTTTTATTATTGGAAACAAGAAAAAGGTTGATATTTGTTCTTCCTATTCCATCTGGGATCTGTGGTTTTTATATATTGCATTTTATAGAAAAAAAAGTACAATTATCACTTTTCCATTTTTCTTTTTAACCCCATACATGGACCATGGAGGTATGAAATTTAAAGATTTATATATACTATTATATATACACGAGAATCTTTAAACCAGGTAAAATAAAATGAAAATGTCCTTGTTAAAATGGTAACATGTCTTCCATCTTTTAAGTAATAATGCTATAAATCAGGCATTCTTTTTTAAAGGCTTTGCTACAAATGTTATATTCATATTTTGGCTTTATTCAAAATATAAAAAATTTCTAGTTTTACTCGTTTGAACTTTAGTAGATCTACTAGTACAGATGTTAGTCTAATGATCCATGATAGCCAATGATCATTCAATTTTAAAACGTTCAGATTCGTCCTAAAATATGCCTGACCAAGTGGATAACGGTACTGACCGATCCAACATATTAAGGTGACTAACTGTGATTGAAATTATTACCTAAGACACACCGAAAACAGACCAGAAACTTCTAGAATTCCCACGTGGTTTCTAAATATAGCACAACATTAATGGGAAGTTCAGAATGACGGAGCAATTTCGCGCTTATGAATATTTATAATGGCATTCAAACCAGAACACGTAATGCTCTAAAAGTTTCGAATTCAAATTTAGAACATAAATTTCAAATTTATGCGACATTTACCTTCTTCATTGCCGATTTTAATGTCAAAAAAGCAACGGGGATTCCCTTCTGCAGTTTCCGCCATTTTGGGATTTTCAGACATGAAAACGAGGATTTGTGATGTCATCATGGATTCTCCCTATATAAATGCGCGCGCATAGTTGTGTCGTCATTATCAGGAACAGAAAATGGAGCTCCCTCACTTAGGACAGCAGTGCTCAGAAAGTTTTTGTAAACAACTGGGTATGTAATACGCAAATTCTAAAAACGAAATTATAGTTTTAAACAGTAAACATGAGATATATTCCTCAAATGTTAAGTTCGTTTAAAAATAATCAGATTAACGACTAAAACAGCACTTGAAAATTATACAGAAAGGATGACCAACAGAATTGAGGTTTCCATTCAATGACTCAGAGTCAAAATTTACTTGTTGAAGTGTTTTTGTGGGTGATGTGTTAGAAATATCATTTCATATTAGGCTAAGTTCTAAGAAAGTGCAGTGCATTCCCACCACCAACATCCCCAAGAAAACAATTTCATGATGTATCCCAAAGTTATAGGAGTAACTTTGTACTTTCAGATTTCCTGCCCCTGAAATGTGATGCATGCCAGAAGATATTTTGGTAAGCTGAATTTTGATGTCTTGTCTATATTCCAGGAAAAACCATACATTACACATTAACCATTTACTTGCTTATAATTATGTCAAACATATAACATAGTAAATGAACGTATCATACATTACAAAACATGTCACCTTAAATGAAATGCTATACATTTGGTTATACTGTGCTGACAAATTTGATCAAACGAAGCTTAAAAGATTAACATTACTTTTTCAGTAAAGATCATTTCCAGTATCAGCACCATAACTGCCCAGAATCATTTAAGAAGGTGAGTTATATATATATAAAGACTGAGTTCAACAAAAACTTAAGACAAAAGTTTGTAATTTTAGAAGTAACCCTGATTTACTGAGAGCTAATTAACAATATCAGTTCCAATTTTGAGCTTGTTATGTAGATTATGTATGTTTTTATTTAGTGTATATACTATACTTTGTCATAATTAATTCGACCATAATAATTTAAGATCAGTAAAACTTTGGCACTTGGTAAATCAATACCATACATTTGCTTTGTATTTAAGAAAACTTGCTGTTGTTAAACTTTTCTTTTATCTCATAGATTGAAAGGTCAGATATTAATAAACAATATAACCACAGGATCAGCTCAATCCGTCAAATATAGTAGTCTTTTATCACAAAAACAGTATTTTTTTATCAGGACGATCCATCAATTATACTAGTCATTTACCACAAATGCAACATTTATTTGCTCAGGACAATCAGGTTCCAGTGTGTCCACTGTGTAATAAGCCTATCCCTGTGGATAGGGGTGAGTTGCCAGACATCAAAGTTGGTCAGCACATAGACACAGACTGCCAGTCTGACCCAGCCAAAGCAAGGAGAGGGCAGGTAGGTAGGAGAGAAAGACCATAGATTTATGAAAATAGATTGATAGTTGACATACAGATAAAACACACACACACACACACACACACACACACACACACACACACACACACACACACACACTTGTACATGTCATTTCCTCAGCTCTGTCTTTGAGCTTACAGTGTTAAAAGAAAGAGGATATTAACATTTCCTTGTTATGCTCTCACAAGTCTTGAAATAGAATCTGTAAAGAGAAGGACACATAGCTTGTAAAAGAAACTGAAAGACAGTGCATGATGAAGACATTTTATCATGCTGACTCTGTACAATATTTATTTTCGTAAGGCCTTAAATGTTAGTTATGGAGGAAAAAAGTCACAGTAGGAAAAAAAGCAACAACATTGTACGTGCATTAATTTTTTATGAGGCGTGTAGTATTTGGCCAAGATTTTAGGTGTTAAACTTGACTGTAAGGATTCGGAACTGAAAATATCAAAACATGATCTGTGCATTGAGAAAAAGGCAATTTCATATCTATTGAAATAGATGTCATACTCAATATCATATTATTTATCGTCTTCTACTTCCAGGTTTACCAGAACAGGTGCTCTAAAAAAGGCTGCAAAACAAGAGAGGTGAGTACATGATTATTCTCATTGTTAAAAAATAAAAAAAATCATATTTGTTCACATTTTCCATTCATGGCTCTGTATTCATTCATCATAGATCAATGCTGCACATTATGGGACTGCATTTTACTGTCCATTTATTTTAGTCTTAATAAAGTGTAATTACACATTACATAAGTGTGAAATTGGCAAATCTTAATATTTGATTTTATACATATTTTACATTTATCTTTGTGCATTTATCTATTTCAGCTAGTGCCAGTTGTCTGTGAGAAATGCCACAAGAATTTTTGTTTCAAGCATCGTCATGAATCTGACCACAAATGTCAAGGTTTTGAAGGCACAGGCAGAGGAATGTCTAGAGCAGGGTAAATTTATGACACATACAGTACACCTGGCATATGTAATGGTTTCTCATTAATAGCATGCTCTCCTATAATGTACTGAATCTGGAAAGGTCCTGTCTTACAACAGAGAGCAAACCTGCATTTAAATTAACAGATAAAAATAGCTGACCCTAATTGACTATATAATCATCTTTGAAAATTTTTGGTTCGAAAATTCAGCATTTTCAACATGGCAATTATAATAAAGATAACCGCTCTGTTTCAGAGCTGCTGCCATGGCACGTAACACTACCAGTTCCAGTCAGTCATCAAAACCTGGTGGTAATAAGTCGACCAGCAACAGCAGACCACAGCAGTCACTGCTCAGTAACATGGGGAGAGACCTGGACAGGTAAGATACTGAAGACATTTACATCAGAAATTGCGTGTCATTGACTCTATTTTTTTTTTTTTTTTTTTTTTTTTTTTTGTCTCCTAGACCTATATTTTGAATATTTATCCTGTAGAGAAAGAAGAGAGAGAGCTGCTCAGGGACAAGGTGCTACTTCAGCCCAGGCTGTGCAAGGTGCTATGGTATGGTCTACACATATTGTTTTTCATTGAAATAAATTCTAGGTGGATTAATACTAAGTTGAATGAATAAATAACAGTCATATTTTCTCAAAGCTCAGCATGTTATTTTTGAGTGTTATGCTCTTAACTCCAAGTGAATGTCTAAAATATGGTCATATTTCAGATAATATACCAAATAATATTGGATTAGAACATTTGAAAAAAAATCTTAAACAATTTTGTACACCTTAAAATAAATGTCTGCTTTGTTGTAGTCTGAAGATGAGGCGCTAGCAAGAGCTATAGCACTGTCCATGGCAGATTCACAGCAACAACCTCCTCCACCACAGAACCAACAGTGAGTACAAATCCTTTCAGCTTGAAAATCGGTTTTGTTCATATCCATTAGAAGCACATGTTGAAAATATTTGTGAAGAGCTGGCAAATCTGAAAATTTACCTGTTAGTGCTCAATGAGCTTTGATAATAACTACTGTTATTATAATTTAAATTTCCACATTGAAGTTGTATTGTAATTCAAACATACGACCGAAATTGTATTTTATCCTGAAATATTGATTTTGTTATTATTGAATCATACACCTAGAGGGCACTGTTAATAAATATTTATAAATTGGTGATATTGAGTTTGGATTCTTCATAATATCTGGAAAATCTTGTTTTTCTATAGCATGACACAGCAGGAGCAGGAGGACTTGGCCTTAGCTCAAGCCATTGCTGCAAGTGAACAGGATGCAAGGAGGCAGAATCGACGGGTACAGCAATTAAATATCTTACCTTACTGACAAATAGTTGTTAAGAAAAGGTTTTGAAAATTGGTGTGATTACCTTATATATTTTGGATTCCTGTACTATTTTGTAAAAATCTGGTTATCATATTGGGAGAGAATATGAATGATCTTACATTTCATGATTAAAATCGGTAATCAAAAATATACTTTTTGGACATTTATAATTGCAAATTGATGAACATGTGATTTTTTTCTTAAGAGGAAGCAAAACATAATACCCTTATCAGTATTATTGAAACTTTGTGTTAATCTTGAGTGTTCTTCTGTGTTTGTTTACAGCAAAAGGTGTACTAATTCCATTTCCAGACTCAGGACAGCTCCAACAAATCTTCCTGTAGTCTGTCTTGAAGAGGCCAGCACCACCTACAGTCCATACCTGTCAACAGATGCAGCCCCACCTAGCAACTTCCCCGCAGTGGATATCAAAACAAAATCACATTAAAGGGCCTCTTGTTGAAAATGTCCATTCCTCTCGCTTATAAACGTATTATCCCAGGGATTTGACCTACAAAGACATGGAAATTTGGCCAGAAAAATTTGTTTATTTTACAGTTACATGTAGCACGAATGAATGTATTCCTTTACATAATTTATTGAATCCTCTGATGCAGTTATTTTTACATTATTGAGCTTTTGAGAATCTTTGCCACCTCATGATTGAAGGGCAGCAGGAGGTTTTTACCACCAACTTTCTTCTGTGCAATTACATGTTTTTATGTGAAAAATTTCCATAAAGTGAACGAGATAACTTTACCTTATCTTTACCTATTTAAATCTTACTTATACTACATATGTATTTATATTGTGGATGATGGTATGTGAAGTAAGTGTATACTGTATTTATGAAAGATTTTTAACCAAGCTTTTATTTTCTATAAATCCTTATAGCCAATGTGCACTCAAACATGTTTATGTAAAACGGTATTGTATATTATTCGAAAATAAATATCTTTGAATGTATTTCAACTGTTCTCAAAGCTATCAGAAATATGCTTCCATTTTTTTGTACGTGCGCCACATGTTCCACTCTCAGGAGAACACGAAAAAATAGCTCCATAAAATGCAATTTTCAAGTATATTAAATCTTCCACACGTACATAGCATGAAATTCTTGATATACGAGTAGGAGGGGAAATATGGGGGGGGGGGATTTTAGAAAACTAAGCATATGGAATGCAGCAGTTTACCAATATAAACTGGATGAGCACAAGATACAAATGTAAAAGTATGGCAGCAGTTTTCAATTTTATACAGTTCTAATTGTTTACTACTATGAATATGTTACCATCCCCAAGAACTATTTTCAGTCATTTTGATAACTGTAGAACCATGCTTGGAGGAAAAAAAAAAAAAACGTGGGAATAGGGAGGAGGGAAGTTTACCTACCATTTTCAGACCGATACTACTGGCTTGGCACAATCTAATCCCAGCTTGAATCCATTCTATTTAGGAAGAAAGTACAATCATCAAACTTGAAAACACCGACTAAACAAATAACATTTTTCTTTTTATTTATTTCATACAAATGGCAGACATTGCAAGTTTACACATTTTCCATTCTTATGTACAAATTCCCTGTGGGCTTTAGAATAACTTGCCTAATCTACCATATTCTTGGGAGTTTTTAAAAATATCACTTGCCATGATAGGATTTTCACTTTTGATCAATTTTTGAGACATCTGAAAACCCACATTTATGGTTAAAATCAGAACTACAGAAGTGCATTCACAATTGTGGTCACATTCTCTCAGCATTCATCATTCATGCTCTTTTGTAATTAAAAAGGAAATACATTGCTTTGGAATAATGTTTTGAGTGGATCAGAGTAGTATTTTCCAAATCAACAACAGCATGTAAACTTGGTCATTGACATCCAGTAAAAATATGACTAAATAACAGTTCCACATGCTTTAGAGTCATCAAGATAATCTACTTAAATAAAAATAAAGACAAAGAATAAAGCAACATAGCAGAAACGTAAAATATATACAAAAGACTAAAATTAGACTACTTTAAAAATAAGGTCAAGGTTTTGCGTACAGTTCATAGACTTGCCAGTGTTTTAGATATTATTTATATTGCATTATAAAATCTAAAATAAATAAAACAAGGACTGTTGCACTCATCACAAGAACAAAGTGCAAGACTTAACTCTTGCCTTCCAGAAATCAACTTCACAATATTCTGCAAGACCAAGAAGAAAAAGCATCTTTCAGAATCACAGAACTGTTGAAGTTGATTGCACATTAAAATGTTTCACAGATGCAGTTCCTTTACAAATTTCAGCACTTGGGACTACAAGAGCTTCTTCTGAACTTGGCCCTCACCTCACATATAAAAATGACAACAGTTGGGTCCATTTACCATTTCTCAGGCCTCGACTGAATGAAGAATTTGAAAGATTGCACAGTGGAAACCGTTGATTAATCGTTTAAAAAAAAATAATAAAAAGCTTCACAGATGAAAAAACAACATCACAAATAAAACCAGCAAAAGTTTCAAATTCACAGATTCATACAAGCCTGACAGAAGGACCAACTGCATCATTACAGTCCACACTGAGCAATGCACATTTCATTTTAGCTAAAAATAAAGCATGCATTCTCAAATCATGAAGGGTTATCTGAATGGGTTTAAATGGTCGGCGAATGCGATGAGTTTCAGTCTGGAGATGAGCAGCAAATCACAACTGGTTGTTTGGTTGGAAGATAGCTAGCTACAGTGTCATTAATAGTTTCAGTGAACAGCTCCAGTTGGGAAAGTCAGTCTGGGTGATAGAGTAGACACTTGGTGGTATCTGAAAATATCAAGATACAACTTTAAATATGAACAGAACCGCATGCGTCAGTTTACTAATCCGTCTTAATGTCATCATTTGAAAATATTGTATTTACTCCTTTTACTTGAGAGGTAAAAGACCGACAAAATTTCAGCAAAACTAACACTTACATCCAAATTCTCAAATACTATTAAAGCCAATGTTCTTACTTTGATGACTTGTACTTTTCTCTCACTGCTTGCTGTGGGTGATTTGGAGCATTGGTGAATGTTTTATGCATTGCGTGTATTAATAATTCCAGGGATTTTACACTGTAACCTGTGCTCTGCTGCATATGGTAAGACTGGAAAAACAATTTAATTTTGTTCAACATTTAATCAACATACACAGATGAACTTTTAAACAACCATATGGAGATGTTGTTATTAACTCAATTCGGAGACCAAAGTTGCCACTATCAATTATTGGTATTTTCAGTGGCATTTCAGAAAAACCTCCAAGTCTTTCTCAAGTGGGATCCAAAATGGCCCCTCTCCTTTACCCAAACATCTATTTCAAATGCATAAGGATTTGAATTCTTTAAAAAAAAAAGAATTTTAAAAAATTAGGTTTCAAATCCATGATTTAACCTGTTGCAAACTTACCCAAGTTTGATGCCCAAGTGTGTGGTTTGCTAAACAGACTGCAGATGCCGCAATTTCGCTGGGAAGAAATTTTAGATATGGGTCAATGTCAATGAGGGTCAGCTCCACCAAATACTGAAAGATGAAGATTTCAAGTTGGTCAATCAATCATTTATGACAATATGTGCATCGAAAACAACTAGTTATAAGACCAACTTCTATCCACAACTCCATTATAATAAACTACCCTTTTTAGGGTGAATCTGCCTCTAACACCGGATAATAAACTACCAGTTATTTTTCACAAATGAGAAACTGATATGGTGTGGAGAGAGAAAGAGAGAGAGAATAATACCATTGCTAGTGACTTGGTCTGATCATCAGCACAGGAAATCTCCAGGAAGCGTTCACAAAAACAATTGGCAGTGGGCACAGCCACATCAAATGAGAGCACTTTCAGCACTAAATGTTCCATTCTAAGTACCTAGAGAACAATAATAAAAATACATTTGCAGAGATGAAATTGAAACATTTCCAACTTGATGAAAAAACCTTTAGCTGTACAAGTTATGTAAACTATAACCAACTTTAATTTCCATATAAGTTGATGGTATTTTTTATTCAATATCAAAAACCATCTCACCTGTTTCTTTGTATAAGTGTCATCAGTAATGTAAACAAATTCGCCAACATCTGGAGGATAGATCTCTTCATATTTGCTGTAGAAAAAAAATCCAATTATGTGTTGGGATATAATGATGAAAGCACATTAATGCGAAATTTCATAACGTGTTGGATAAATTACAAATCCATGTGAGATGTATGATAATTTGTTTGGTCTGTTAAGACATTGAACTAGGCTAATTTTATCACATTTTCCTATCGCTTTGTACTCGTAACCTTGTCAGATTGAAAATATTTCAATTCCTAAAGGAAAAATATTAGGAAAAACTGAAAACACTTACGCGGCTAAGAACATGCAAGCAGCACCAACTAATTGCAGCTTTCCCCTAAGCACTGACATCTGTGACAAAAACCTATCAATGTAGCTGACGGCTAAACAGAGGGTCTCTCTGTGCAGCTTGTATTCCTCAGCAACCTCAACAAGCCAGTCAACGAGAATACAGCGCATATTTGTCGTGATATCTGGTTGTTTTCTCATGTACTCTGGTTTTGGTCTGTGTCTTCGCTGAAAAAAAATATATTTGAAAATAATGAAATATTTCATTTATTGAAAGGGTGAATAAAACGTGGCTGATATGTAGAATTCATATTTGTATAAGCGATGAAAATCTTTCTTTTAATCCTCCAGTCAGCATGTTTATGGCTCTATTCCCATAGATTTTAGATCAATCTATCCCCGCGGGGAGTCTCACTAGATTACTTTCAGATAATCCGACTTAAATGTCCGTCCCTCCTACTACAAGCGGTAAGGGGGTAATTAAATTTCGTGTCCGCCCGGCTGTCAGCTATTTAGCGTGAACCCCCAGGGAGTTAGGTCGATCTAAATTATGGAAATGGGGTGTATGTCATCATTGGTTTGAATTTTAAAACTCATTAGTTTCAAAACTTCAACCTTTTTTTTTACCTCTGCTTCTCTGAGGTAGGTATAGATATCCCCAGTGTACTCTGGTACTGTCAAGATGATGGCTTCTCTCTCTTCTCCTGGTGTCAGATGAGGCCTTTCTTCCATAGACACATCCAAGCACATAGGAGAATCTACAAAAGGAAAAATTCCATGCATAAAATAAAGAGTAATGCATAATGTTTCTTCTTTTTTTAATAACCATTCTAAATGTAAAAAATATCACTTAGGTGCTTTGAGTTTCTCAAGAAATAAAACGGTCCCCCAGCTCAAAAACAATGTCTGACAATACAAATATTTGACCGTTTTCAAATAGTCTGTCCTCGAGTTTTTGTTCTTTATATAATTTTACCTGTTCGTTCATATGCTGTTTCAGCAAGTGAAGTAACTGCTGGATTTAGCTGCAAATTAACATCTGAGCTGTCAACTGGTGGTTTTACCACGTGTGTTATCTGAACTTCTGGTTCGTCGTCAACGTGGATTGTGAATCCCTGTGAGGCGGCGATACCGAACGACTTCCCAACCTGGTTTTCATCCTGACCGAATCCCGAAAATGTGCTGGAAGCATTTACCTAATATAAAAGGGAAGATAATAATGGTTAGAATACTTTGGTGGCAGATGAATAAGTATTCGGGCGGTAAAATTAATCCTGACTGGGACAAAGAAAAAATTTGAAAATGGCGGACGGTTTACCTGCTTTGGTTTGGCCGCCCTTGACGGTTGAACTCTCTGATTTGTGATAGTTCCCAGTGCTACCCTCTTTGTTGCATGAGGCCCATTTGTTTCTCTTTTTGTCTTTCTCATAGCAGCACTAACTCTAGAGTCTGCAGAATCATCAGCTATGTTGGTGAAGCCACCTTGATGAAATTGAAAAGCCATGTTGAATATCCACCGGTCTTTTTCCAAGTCTTCTTTAAAAACGGCTTAAGAAGTAAGAGTAAAATGCTTTACGGTTTGCGTAAAAGATACAAATAAGTAAAAGCAAGGGCTAAAATTCAGCCGGCTATGAGCCCTGTAAAACGATAAAATAGCTGCTCAAATTCCAGCTTGCATCCACATCCACAGCTGGTTTCTTCTATACTGAAGTCGAATCGTTAAATTCCCCGCGAGGCCCCGGGTCGTCCAATCAAATTTTTGCATTCTGGTCACATGGCAAAGCAAACAACAACTCACTGCCTCGCTTTGACCCAGCGCGAAATAACAATTTAGCAAAACTAAGACTAGAAACTAAAATAGTGAAAATATATTTATTTTATTTTGACAATTCGATTTTCATTGATAATTCTTACAATACTCATCTGTATGTTTGAATTGCAAATGCAGTCACCTAAAATTGATTTTTTTTTTTGCTCTAGGAGCTAATTATTGCAATTATGCGTGTGGGTGGTGGGGAGGGGGTGAAGTCGGCCTTTGAATCATGCAGATAAGAAATAATTAATAGACACCTCAATGAAAAATTAATTAATTAAAAATACAAATTATAAAATGAGAAGAAAGTATAGGCGGATTTAAATCATTTTTCGAAAAGATAATTTTTTCCTGACATTCCATAAAGGAAATAATATTCCCAATTATTGCATTTGGCGTTCTTCGCTTTTACAATAGGGCCTATTATAGGTGTCTAATAAAAGAAAACGTTTTTCCAAAAACTAATGGGTCGCATTTCAAAGATTTTTTACGTGTTGCCAATAACTCTGTTTAATTCAATGACAATGTCTTTGGAATTAGGTTTAATAAGTAGATTAAGCTTTATATAGGCCCTATGGCTTCCATGAGACGCTATGGGTCTACATGTATAATAACAACTCTCATGTGAGAGGTCAAGTCTGCAGTCTATTTTTATTCATTCATTCATTCATTCATTCATATTTTTATCATATATACCTTGTAGAATGTAAAGGTTTAAAACGGATGCTTTTTTTAGTCAGTTGTTCAAGGATGCATTAATTATTCAAGTAGTTATACAACTTGCTAGCTTCTAGTGTCCGTAGCGAAAAACAATAGCATGTTTCGTTTCGGCAATAAGCTAAGACCAAAAGCCGGAAAGATTAATATCTGTCGTGCCTCGGCAAGGAAATCGCTGTCACGTAGTCTCTTCCTTTCTTTCTCGTCCGGTTATGTAATATTTGCTACAAGCAAAAATTTCCATAGGTAATGTAATGTTTTCATCTCCATCTATAATACCTATTGCCTAAAGATGGCTGTAAAGAGACCTTATAATTGACAGCAGGTTAGGGGTTATCTTGCTCATTCAACTAGATAAAATAATCGCTCAGGCGTCACTGTATTTGAAAAGCGCTGCATGCTTTCTTTTTTTTTTTTTTTCGGGTTTTCAAGTGTATAAGCGCAAGCGCATATCTACAGGTTTAAAAGTTCTTCTCAGAAAAAATAATAATAATATCTGTGTTTGTTAATTTGAGCGAAGTCTCAGAAATTGAAAATCAGTAAAAAAAATGACCATGATGGATAATAAAAGGCGGTTTAATGTTTTGTTTCTGGATCCAATTTTACATTCAGAATATATTGCACTATCCCAGTAGGTATGGTGTTTTCACTCTATTTCTTTTATTGAATAGGTATTTTCCTTTTCAGGTATTTTCCTTTTCCTCTGGGGTCTAATGGTTTCTAATGGTTAGGTATTGGTAAAAACAGAATAAATAAAATCCTTACAACAAACTACGGGAGCAGTGTTAGACAGATAAATATTTTTTGTATAGTTTTACGTTTCTCCGATATGGAAATCTGTACACTTATTACAGTTTTCCCATTTTTAAATTTCGTTTATCTAATCAATCATCTTTTTACTGCTAATTGTAGCTATTTGCATATCTACGTACAAGGTTAGTTATTCATCTATTTTTGCTTCTCAGTCTTGTGTACGATACGATCCAACATTCTTGTAGGTCTTTGGTGGCGCGGCATTTGTCCGGCAGAGAATTTGTCAAGCCTATTTTTACCTGTAGTAAAATGTGTTTCTCGCTTTTCTTTATTTCTTTCTTTGATCTGTACCTTATTTGTGAAGGTCTGATCAACAAATTCATTCATATTGGTAATGACACTGGCTGCCTCCCGTCAGTGCAGCGGGGTGTCAGAGATGGCATTACGATTCAGTGACGATACAAGAACCCCCGTGCGTCTTAGGCGCGTGATATTTTAGCGATTGTGGGGACAAAGCGCTAACTCGCTCTAATCACCATTGTAACCAAACCAAAGATAACTTCTTAATAAAGGTGCGCTTATCGTTGTCGGAAAATCAAAATGCAGGTAATGGGAACAAGCGCCTTTGTCGCTGTGCAAATTCTGATAAGATCTTTGGGACTTAAGCTCAACGACAAGCCCCCATTGGACACTGTTTAAATAATAAAGATGACGATGGCACCATTTATCTGAAGGGTCTTTGAGTTTTCACCCAACAGCTAGCCCGCTTTTGTTGCGTCGTTATTGCGCCTAAATTACGTTAAAACAGCGTTTTATTTGAGTGTCGCCTTTAAAAGCACATAAAATGAGATGACTCACAAAGCAGTTTCATAATTTAAAGACAACCCGGATATATTCCCAGTATTATCAGACAAGTTCACTTCGAACTAGGACCCATCGAACTATGGATGGGTCCTACATGTAAATGTGGATTCAAATTTAAACGCTTGCAACTGACAAGGGTAGGGACGAAGATCGGTTAAACCCAGGGATTAGGGACTTAAAATTCCAGCACAAAGCAGTAGGTATCGGGGTAGGACTATCATCATGCATCAATCGCTATCACGGAGAGCCCAGACTACACGTACCAGACCTGTAGCCAGCAATTTGAAAGGGGGGGGTTCTTTTTCTGAAAAAGTGGACCTTTTACCATATAATCCCCATGTACCTAGGTCAAATTTTACCCAGAGTGGACCTTTTTCCAGCAAAAAGGGGGGTTCTTTCGAACCCCCCTGGCTACAGGCCTGCGTACACATGCAACAGAATTCGATTTTCCGTTGAATATATTATTGAGAAAACTGCTCAAATATCTCATATAACACATGCACACGTATCGTTGAACTAGGTCAAATAAAAATGTGTTAAACAAGCATTAAGTTAATCAGTTGTCACCTCTTGGCAGCTCACACCATATATGTGTTACAATCAAAGTTTTCATGGGTTATCGTGGATCTGTTTGCAATCAACAGTTACAGGTGTCAATCACTTGGATCTGTTACAAACACGGTTTTTATGTGCTACGGATCGACAGGTAGTTGGGGCATTTTATTTATTTTCTGACAAATTATTTGATGTAATTTCATCTTCAGTCGCTTTTTTTTTTTTTGCAGTTCATAAATAAACATTTGGATTCACACACGGAAGCTCACATATGAGAGACAGCTATAAATCTCCCTGTCACAAAACGAGAAAAAATGTCTTATTAAAAAGGCAAGTTTTGAAAATTCATCTTTCAAGCATTTTATTCAAGGAAAATGGATTAACATACATTTTCGTATGAAAACAAAAATGCTATCACGAATAAAACTTAAACTTGAAAGTTTTTTTTTTTTTTTTTTTTTTTTTTTGCTTAACTAAATGAGATGAACTAGTCGACTTCTGCTTGACAAAATTTCTGTTCCACGTATTCTTCGTAGACGCAAGTGCAGTATTAAACGCCTCTGTACTCGTCTACACCATCTTTTAACTTGCAATCTTCTATACACTGATCATTGCCTGATGATGACTAGGAACCATAGTCAGGATTTTGTACTAGTGTTTATTTCTATTTTTTTTTCATTTGGAAGCTCTTAATTGTGTCATGAGCACTTTTATTGAGGACTGTTTACATGTAGCAACATTTTATATCAGTATCTGTATATAAAACAGCCACCTTTATGATATATTTCTAAAACATTTTAACATGCTAAGAAAATGTTGACTATAGCACCTTATGGCAATGTGTCTTACAGAAAATTTTTAATGAACACAAATCCCCATGTCTTTTTTATAAAGCCCTGATGATACTGGATTAGACATTACATGCTGTATAGCTTATTCCATGTCCATGAAAAAGAAACCTTCCACATAGCTCTGGTGGCACTGCTAAGATAATACATGATGTAAAGATTATTCCATGTCCATGAAAAAACTAAACCTCCTCCTAGTAAGCTCTGGTGGTACTGTTAGAAGCAGACCTCTTACAGACATTTGGCACTATGGTGTATATGGTGTATAATGGGCTGGGCAAGTCCACAGAGTAAAGAGGTAAGGTCTTAGTCATCTTTCACATTAGATCTCTCACTAAAGCTTTGGCAATGGTGGAGTTACCCCTGAAAGAAACAAAAACAAATTTTTAAAAATCTATATTTTTTGATATTGTTTGTTTTTGCTTGATCAAACGTGGTACTAGTTAAGCCTGTAGCCAAGGTGGGGTGGGGTGGGGTGGGGGTTCAAATGAACCACCCTTTTTTTGTGGGAAAAGATCTGCTCATGTTTACCATTTTTTTTGTGTTTCTAGGTAATTTTATCTAGGTACACAAAAATTTCGTGGTGAAAAACAAACTTTTTCAGAAAAAGAACACCTCTGTTATGAGGGCTGTGTAAAGTCACAGCACAAGATGAAGAATGAGACTGCACAATATAACCCACAAATATGATTAAGTAACAAACATATTAACAAATACTATTCCAACATTACAAACAGCGCAAAGAAACATTCAAGCATGAGAGAGTAATATTAAAAATGCATATAATGTAGATGTTTAGCTGTGGAGTGGAGATATTCCAAATGTAGGTTAAGCTAATGGGATATTTACACAAAATAGGTTATATCCATGACATTTAAAAAAGGAAAAAAAAAGTAACCTGACATAAATTTGTGATTACTTTATCATAAGGTTCATATCTATGCTTCTTGATGTCAAATTTTATGCAAGTAACACGCAAACACTTATAGTGCAACATTAAAAATGGATTACCGTATTATTATTATTATTA
>NW_019774207.1:0-15605 GCF_001039355.2 Lingula anatina
AAAACACCTTTTATGTGGTTAAAATCAGTTGAGCTATTGATTGTATAAGTAAACTTGTTGCCACTTTTCATTGATAATTAATTTTGTAACTTCATCTCTAGTATTGCTTCATTTCACAATTAGGTACAAGTCCAATAAAATGGACAAAGCTGAGGAGAGAAGAGAGAGCCTTGTAGATAAAGATGCCAAAGTCGACAGCGATGAAAGCAGTCATGTGACTGATATCATCAGCAAGGAGGTCAGAAAGCAGGCCGAGGTGGAGGGCGAGATGGAAACCTACGAAGTAAGTGGAAAATGAAACTCAAGAGATGAAAAAATTAAAAATTGAAAAATGTTTTGACCTGTTGAAATGCCAGTTTTGATGTGTTTAGTTAATACAGATTTTTGTGTGTGTGGTTTACTATTGATAAATGACAGAAAATAGAACATGTAATATTTTCTTTACTTTTTTGTATGACATTTCAGTTTTCTAGAAAAAAGAGATAATAGTTTAAACACTTAACTTGCGTTTTGATATTAACAATAGATTATTTATGTATCTTTTTTGATTTCAGAAAAAAATGTTATGTTCAAATGTCAGTTTTGATTTGCTAACTTGAAATAGATTTTTGTATAAATGTGTGGTTTTCTCATAAATGATAGAAAATATTTTTTTCACTTTTTTGTATGAATTTTGAATTTGGTTCACCCCTCAAATAAGAACAGAATAGAGCTGGACTAGTGTCACAATATTTACTTTGCTATTGCTGTGAGTAGTACAAATTTAGCTTAAGATTAAAATTGAATCTATTTCATATTCAGGGCACCATGGATGACTACCTGGAGATGTTTATTCAGTTTGGCTACGTGGTGCTGTTCTCCTCCGCCTATCCCCTCGCAGCAGTCTGGGCCTTCATCAACAATGTCACCGAGATAAGAACAGACTCGTTCAAACTCTGCAAAGTGTTTCAGCGTCCTTTCTCTCAACCCACCGCCAGTATTGGTGCATGGCAGGTACGTGACAGTTCAGGGGAGATGGACAGTTTTTTCTTTAATATTATTATTATTATTTTTCTTTATCTTGATTCTGATCTTCAGTTTTTTCTTTTTTTTTTTGAAATATTTTTGAATAACCCTAATTTAAGCATTTCACTTTGTAACAGTTTTCTAATAATATGAATGAATATGTTGTTTTTTTAAACTTCTTAAATTCAGTTTGTGGATTTTTTGTCCAATATCTTACCCTTTTTTTACCCTTTGTTTTTTGATAGCCAAAATGAATTTAAGTAGAATCTGTATCAATATCAGTATCAGATTTCAAGATTATTCCTGTGTTTCACTTATTCTGTAAACCCCCTGCCTGCCATGTGTTATACAGATTGCCTTCCAACTGATGGGGATAATAGCTGTGATGACCAACTGTGCCCTGGTGGCCCTGTCCCTGCATAACCAAGGTCTGCTGCCAAAGTGGGACACTGCCGACTTGGTGTTATTGTTCGTAGGAGGCGAGGTATGTGGAAAGTAGATTTTGTTATATTTCTTTGAAATGTCTGTTCAGCCAAATTTGCTTTACACTGCTATCATGTCTCAATTGTTGTTGTTGTTGTTACTGTAGTCCATGGTGATGACTTAGAATTACAATTGGTGTAGAAGCCATGAGCATACACACGCGCACAAAGGCGCAGAGTATACAAGATATATTAGATAAATTTCTCATTGTTTGTTCACTTTATCATCTGATTCTTTCCAGCACTTAGTGTTGGCCCTGACACAAGTATTAGGCGCCATGGTCCCAGATCTGCCAAGGACCGTCAGGACGGAGATGGCCCGGATCGAGTTCCAGGCTAGACAGGCATGGAGGAATGAGGTAGGTTCCCTATGTTCAGTACAGAGAGGCATGGAAGAATGATGTATGTTCCCTCATGAAACTTTCATTTGTGTGTTTATTTTAATGTGTTAAAACAGCTTTTGTTAAAACAGATTCTAAATACATTGAATCAACAAGAGGAGTGGATGGAGATGTATGGAAAATCTGGAGTCAAATTTTGATTCAGCTTTTGTTTAAAATGTGTACTTTTATAAAGAGATTCAGAAGTAAAATTGAATTACAAACAGAAGTTCTAGAGTTACCTTGTTTATTTATAGAGGAGCCAAGCTGCCAGAACCCACCGAGTGAAGTTAAGGCGAGCAGTTTCTTTATTAAATGCAACGCCAATTTCAATGCCACCCCTTGCAGACAGTAAAGTAGATGGCACTACTATGCAACACAGGACCACCAATGTTTGAGGAAGAAAACAATTTTTTTTGGTTTTATTTGATGTTCTTTTTTTTTTTTTTGGAGAAACTTTATTTACAAGTTTCATGTCAGTTTTTTGTTGTGTTTTCACTGCCAAATATGATGAAATGTTAAAATAAGTAGTTTAATTCAAAGATATTGTCAAAATAAGTAATATTGAAATGTGGGATTCATCTTAGATACAGATATTTATGGGCTAACTCAAGGCAGCTTCCTAGTGATATTTAAACATTCAAGTAATAATGCATTATATTTTTTGCTAACGTTTTAATCTCAGTTGCTGTAAGTCTGTGGTGCCTATAATTTACAAACATGATTTTATTTTCTAAATAATTGGACAAATTGTCTTCTGTTAAGTATAGCTGGTCACAATTTATTGTATAATTTTTCTTTATATCTTTATATAGGAAATTATATTATTGGTTTATATATGCTTATGGCAAAGTGTCAACTGTAACAAAGTAGCAGAACTGTGATGGTCAAGTAATTCTCGTCAAATTACTCTTGCAGACAATAATTGTTCAACAAACCAGACATGTTATTTCCTTTCACATTTTGTCAGCATTCTTGTATAATTAATGACTTTAAAATGGAAATCATTCCAGCTGCCTTGTTGAAGTGAAATTTCCTGGTGTTGGCTTTGAAGTTCAAGATGGCAGTCTGCAAAAGTGCACAGAATTGAAGAAAATTTGTGATTGATTTATTCCACCGTGTGCTTTTCTTGCGTTCCGATTCACGTCTTGTCAGTTTATGTAGTTAAGCAGCAAGTATAATTAGTCTTCCAGTTTGAGCATTTCTTGTCACCTTTATGAGTTGGATATGAATAAACTGCATTAGCTGCAAACTTCATCACCCCCCTTTACTTTAGATGTCAGTATCAGATGTTCATCCGTGTTTAATTGATTCAATTTTAATCAAGTTTATTATATATCTTATCACCACTTAAATTTTGATGGGTTTTTCTTAAAATGAATCCACCAGACATGAAAATCAATATTGGACGCAGTTTGTTTTGTGTTATATTGAGCATTTTCTAATGCTGCTCAGTTCAGTTCAACTTGCGTAAACAAAGAGACAAAGAATAAAACATAAACAAGATATCTTATATATAAAAGAAACAGTTTAATGGGTCACACAAGTCCATGCCATGTCAGTATTAATGTACAGAAATGACCTGCAGCAGACTCTGACAACTGTCAACTACGTGGAGAAAGTTCATAAATTAAACTTTTGCTTTAATATAAAACAAAACACACACACACGAGGCATGCAAGTGTGGAATCTTCAGCTTCCAACACCACTGGTCATTGCAGACCACGTCTAGGCCGGCTAGACTGGACACAATAACTTATAGTCTGGACACAGCAACGGTAATAATATGAATAATGGTCAGATGGTATTATGTACACAAATTCATTTCACATTTCATAATGCCACTGCTGTGTTTTAAAATGTTTTTATGTTTGACAGTTTGCTTCACATTCACAGATCACAGTATTACTAATATCTACATACATGACTGTTTTATGTCCTGCAACTTTATCTTAAAATATATAGAACTGTATATATGTGTCGGTGTTAATGACTCCCAACTCATAATGGGACACATACATTTTTGTTTATGTATATAAAAACCTTATGCTACTTACAAATAAAAAGAAATATATGAACCTAATGCAATTAACAGAGAACAGATCAATTCAATTCCATGACGTGTGCCCGATGCCTGATGAAACTTCAAAAACCATGAAATATTCTGACAGCATCAGACACACTGTTTAAAATACTAATTTCCTAGATGTCGCCAAAACACGTTTAACGACATCTGAACATTTGTGAACTGCTGAAGATGACTAAGAGTAAGATGTTCAAAAGACTGAACTATGAACAAAGTCTGTTCTTTGACAAAGGCGGAAATTATATTTCTTAAGCTGGCATGTTCAGCAGTAAAATGATATGAAACATCCTTTTTTTTTCCACAATAAGTTAGCATCTAAGAAGGCTGGAACTTTTGTACTCATCATTAAATTGGCATGTCAAGTATATAAAAAAAAAACTCATCTTGGGATGCAACTGATAAACATTGCTTGAAGTTTCAAGGACATTTAGAAACTTCAAAAGAGAAGATGAGAAACTTACACAAGGTACCTAATAACTTAGTTCAGGAAAACTTGCAAAGACAAAATTCTGCATGTCTTGCCAAACCACGGCGTCCAAAAATCTGTAAGCAAAGCATTACACAAGTCAAACTGATCTGTTTTCCAGATTTTTCTGATAAATCCCATCCTTCTTTCCAGCAACTGTAAGGTAAAAAAAAGGCATTGGAGGATCTAATACTAAATGCCAACTTATGAACTAAATTTGTACTCTAATTTTTTCACACTAATCCTTAACTCTTGCCAATAAAACTATGCTGCGAATGAAAATTTCTACATATGAAACATGAACTTTGGTCAGGACTTTCCAGAGCAAATATGTTGAAGTCTCCATCCATGCTTCAGGCTACATAATTTATCAGTAACAATAGCACGAAGTGAGATGCCCCCCTTTCCCTCATTTTTTAAAACAAAACACAACATTTAGTCACAGGCTTTTTCACGGAGATGCCACCTTTACTCTCAGTTGTCCCTGCATTCAGAACCATTTTGTCTCTTAGCCCATTACTGTTTATATCCACTTTCACTTTTTCTTTTGAGCGTCTTTTCACCTGACTGTTGTTCCTGAGGGAGCAGTCATTTGAGCAGATGGACCCATTGTCTTCCTTTAAGCTCCCCTCCCTGCTCAGACGCTCGTAAATGTCACTGAATTCCCGAGAAATCACATGAATAATCCTAGCGTTAATCTTGTGCCCCTTGTCGTCCTCGTCACGACTAGTCCTTGGGGTACCCGCGTTGGAATCGACCACATACTTACTGCTCCTGCTGGTTAAGCTACTACTGAGGCTGAGGTTAGAGATGTTGGACGCCAGACTAAGGTTGCTGGACTTTCGTATGTGATGGGCACCATTAGCTGCTGCTTTAACAGGTAAAGACTGGCCAGAATCGGCCCCAGATTGTTCAAGTATGTTGTCCAAGTTGTGATTGTTTTTTGTTCCACCTGCAGCCTGTTGCTGCTTCCCAGCGTCACTTACTGAGGGCTTTCCCTGAGCAGCTTGTTTGGGCTGTTCGGGGATGTCTGTCAGAGTGGCAGGCCCATGCTCAGCTCGTTTGCTTCCACTTTTAGAGTTTTTGGAGCCCTTTGAACTACTCGAACTACCACCACCTTTGTCCTTGCCTCCTTTCCTGTCGGAATCTCTACGGTCCCTTCTGGGGTTGCCCCCTCCTTTTCCCCCTGGTCCAGATGCACTTCCATGGCCCCCAGGGCCTCCCCCAAACCCCCCAGGGCCGTCTGTATCACTGGAGGTATCACTGCTGTCCTTCCGGGGAAACCTGTGCTTCAGCTTCTCCTTTCTCTTTTTCGAATCTGGGTCATCTGTGTCACTGGCGTCAGAGCTACTGCAGCTTGTTCCCCTCTGGCCACTGCCTCGCCTCTTTTTCATTCGGCCCAGTTTGCGCAGCAGCTCTGGTGAGGCCAGCGGGTGGTGGTGTTGTGTGTTGTACACCCTCGGCCGAGAACTATCTGACGGCTGAATTAGATCGTCATCTCCGTCAGACTCTCCCTCCTCAAATATCTGGTTGAGAAGCTGCGGGGAACTGCTAACAGACCTCAGTGTGGGCCTGCTGGTGACGGGGCGACGCAGAGCTAGAGCCTTGCGACTGAGACTGGTTTCGCTTCCACTCCGGGAATCAGAATCACTGGACACCTCATCCAGAGACTTTGTCATTTTCACTTCATAATTCTTATCAAAGTCCACGTCCATGGGTTCCGCCCCACCCATTGCCAGTTTCTCCGACATTTCCGTCTCTGATTCTTCTTCTCCAGACTCCTCCCGAATCAGGCTAAACTTCCTCCTCTCGCCCGGACCAGCAGTGGAGGTGAAGGTCAAAGGTGAGGGGGCGTGGGCCGTGATGGGGGACACCAAGGAGTCGACCAGCTGTGCAGACTTAAACATATCAGCCTGGGTCACATGGGACTCCTGGATCCTGCAATACAGAGAGATACTATTACATACAGAACTGAGCCATTTTCAATAGATTATCGCCGTGAAGAAGACTACTTATAAGAAAGGCTTGAATATTACATGTCATTATAGCAAATATCAATATTTGGCGATACACTTTGGAAAAAAATAAATGAGAACTATTATTTATATTAATATATAATTATTATTTATATAATTATTAATATCATCCATGTAATACATAAGGTTTTATGGTGAAGTTCTTTTGTGTAAATATACAGACGTCTTATTCTAAATTAGAGAAATGCTTATTAAAAATCACATCTAATACATCTTATCACAGTATTCCCTCGTGTAACTCCTGGCAAGGAAGCATGGTCAATGTGGAAGATGTAACAGAACAATGACAACCACCCTAGAGCTGAGCTGGCAATCAATAACAGATCTCATAAGCTGCAGTGGCATGCAATGGAGATTATGATCACAACGTGTGTGTGTGTGTGTGTTATCAGCATTACAAACCGATTGCTATGATCACTCTGCTCCAATACCCATCACATAAAATTGAAATTATTAAAGCTTATGCAAAAAAAGTAGTAGTAGTAGTAATAATAATAATAATAATAATAATAATAATAGTAATAAAATAAAAATAAAGATAATTTATTGTTCTGATAAAGTTAATTTCAAAAACATTTCTTAAATTATTAATCAGTTTTGTTGAAAGAAGACTTATTTGCCTTAACAAAAAATACAAAAATAACACCCTTCAAGCTATGAACATTTAGGGTTGCATAATTCATAGCAGTTGCATGTTTTGCATTTTGACGCATTTCCCGTGATTGCTCTGCGTGTATGACAAAGTGTAAGTGTAACATGAGAATACTCTAAAATAGACAATAAATAGGTGTCAGACAAATGATCCTGCAATAAGAAGCATCAGTGTGTACTTGACTGATACTCGTCAGGCAAAGACAGCAATACAAAACACTCAAAGAGCCACATATCCGCCTATAATGCAAAAAAAAAAAAAAAATAACAATAAGTTATAAAACATCCAATAATCTCCGTGCTAACACAAATCCTGTGCATTGATGGCGACAGTGCAACAACAATGTAACAAACATTCCCACATTATATATATATCCATCCATTATGAAACAATCATGCCCCAATACTGCTATGCCTACCCTTGTCTCGTTTGTAATAGTGGATCAAACTTAAAGTCACATTCATGGGAGATGTTACCAGACATGATTTTAGGTTATAAAAGAAAGGAGGAGAAATGGCTTAGTGGCCTCAAGACCAGATGGTAGTGGCAGTGGGATGGGGGGAGAGAGGATGCTAAAAGCAGAAAACTGCAAAGAAAAAATTGGATTGGTGGGTGGGGCGGGTTTGGGGGTGGGGGTGGGGGGTGGGTGGGTGGAGGGTCATGTCTGTGCTACATATCCACCCCTGTCATGCAGTGAATAAAGACCTGTGCATTACCACATGAGTTGTTTGTCCATAAAATCAGGAAAACACTGAAACTAATAGCTCCTACGTACTCAGATGCCCTTCTATTACTAACGAGGTTTAAATATATAAACATCAACATCTCTGTGCCACTCCATGGTTATCAACCAAACACTTGACATTTTCAGCGATATGAAAACAGGGGAAATTTGGCAGCTATGCTTGAAATGATCATTATTTAGATAGCGTGATGAAATTGAAACACAAATGATAAAATAAAACTCGAATGTAATTTTGGTACAAAAATTACACATACACACTTGCATGCAAAAAGCTAATCCACGCAACAAATAAATTTATACAGCTTCCCCCCCCACCCCACCCACCTTTTTTTTCCTAATCAAAATCTGTATGTGAAAATACATTGAATGAGATGTCTATGTTGGGTGGGTCATATTGGCCATTATATGTCACAAATAGACACTTATGTAACGACGCATACAAAATAAGAATTTGAAGTAAAAAAAATCCTTTAGTCGGTGACTTTAAAGAATCTGCCTCTCTGGTTATATGAACCAATAAATCAGCCAAGAAGCAATTTAGATTCCTCGTGCACAATTAAGACTACCATGCAAAGGATATAATGGGAAATCCTTGTATGCAAAATCTTCACACGCTATTATGAAGTTTGGACGTCATATGCGCGTCACTAGAAGGGTTTCTATAAAGATCTGCGCTATGCAGAGAGCAAAGCTACCACCTTCTAATATGACAACAATACAAATCATTATTTAGCGTCATTTATGGATTGCTGCAAGTTTTGTTGAAAACCGATGATGCTGCTGAATCATCAATACCAGCTGCAGCTGTCAAGGTAGTGCAGTGGGAGATAAATACAAAGAAAAAAAGGAGAAAATGACAAAAAAAGAGAGAAAAGAAAAAGAAAAACGGTGCAGAAAATCAGTTTTTTATTCAAAACATGCTGGCAATGGACTGAATTAACACACAGTTAACTGTCCATTTAAAAAATGTGGTTTATTTCATTTGATCATAAAATTTTGATTGAAAAAATGTGTTGCCCAACAAATTTTATCTGGATCTGGTTAAGTGGCACCACTAATTTCTGAAACAAGTTTTGACAATACCTCTGAAATTGCCAACCAATAACTTCAGAAGGTAATGCAGTAAGCTGAAACTATCTTTACTGTATTGCATACACGTTTCAGCCCAAAACTTTTTAAAAGGTATTTCTCTTTTTTCTCCTTAAGATAAGGTGGAGGCACTGTGTGGAAAAACAGTTCAAGAAACAAGCAGGGGGCACAGTTTTTACCCGTTGCACCCTTCTGGCGAATCAGCCTCAAGACCTCGAAGCGGAATCCGTCCCCTGGACATCTTGGTTTTTATTCTATGATGGCAGCAGCGGGGATAAAAAAATGGGATCAAAATTAGCTTTACTAATCCTTGCACATATAGCAGTCTATTCAGAAGCTTTCCCCCCCTTTTTTTTCTTCCACTTGCCATCACATGAGTTACTGTGGTTATATAATTCATTTTGTCCTTGTCACAGTGAAACCCCATCTTGACTTAACGTGAGGACAACATGATGTCAATTTTGCATTAACTTAATATTAATGAAGCCTGTAACCAATGCCAATATTTCTATATTTCTGTCACCATTGCTCTCACATAGATAACATACAAATGTCTTCCTCTCAAGTCATCAAAAATAAAAAATACAGTAACAATAATTGCAAGCAGGTTTTCTGGATCAAAAAGGGGATTGCCACAGCAACTCTTGTGATGATTAAAAAATATGTCTGCTGAAATGCCATCCTTTCAACATGTGAATGGCTCAATAGCTTTTGAACTGTTCACATGCCATGTCATGGCACCCACCCTCATTTCCTCGATGTTAGTCGACTCTCTCGGCTGAAAATTAATAATGGAGATAATATTTTCTCAGAAAGCAGGATAATATGGCACAATATGCGTATGTTTATTACATTACTTATGATCTTCTTTGCGCCTTTCTATGCTTCTTTGAGATTATTTACATAAACAGCAAAAAGAAACATTAGTCAAGTCACTTCTGTCTTCATGACTAGATGAGAGAAACAGACGTAAACTTTGGCAGCACCAGAAAATGGTAGATTATTTTTTAATAATAGTATTAAAAACAATTAAATAAAGAAAAAATCAACACATCTCATTTAAACAATGACACTGAAATGAGAAGGGTGAGGAATGCCATGCAGGTCAAGCACTTTTTTTTCACTTTTAACACTATTCTGAAAATGAATTTATCTGAATAATCTGTCTAAAAACAGGAAAAAAAAGTCAATATCATGTGGCGATGAGATCTACACTGAGACTCCTGACACTAAATTGATATCGACTCCACTTCTACGACTGGGAATATTACTGACATCACAGCGGACAGGCGTGACGCAAGAAGACAAGATCCGCGGGGACAGAAAACTTAATGAGGGTTTAACTAGCCGGGAATTGCTGCTCTTTATAATTAGTGTCTATTTCAACAAGTGATTCACAGCAATCCAATTCTGTTTACCAGGCATGATTGCTTTCAGATACTGCAGCAAAATCTCAAATTCTGAAATTCCCACTGCATACGTAAAAATGTCATCATCCCATTTCACAAAATTATATCAAGCACTTCTTTAAGGCTGCAGGCTTATAAGACTTGAAACAATTTGTTTTAGGCAATAATTCCCTATCTACTTTAAGAGAGTATACTAATCATGTCTGCCGATCTGCCTTAATGTGGTGATCGATAGCTGGGATCAATAAAATAAGACTAACAACAATCTGGGCTGATCCACTGCTGGATTCATATTCTGCCAGCACCAGCAAGGGCAATGTCTTACCCACAGGTAATGTGCCTTCAGGGCCTGTTTCCAATGAAACTATTGATCTACGTTGAGCGATCCCACTCTGTGAGGACTTTTGCTGAATGCAATCAGATAAACAGACTAACACCCATCCTCTTGTTTCCAACGTACTCGTTTAATCGTGCTTTTGTGTATTCTACTCAATGGCAGGAGGAAGCCTGTTAATCTGACTGCATTCAGCGAGAGTCCTCACAGAGTGGGATCACTCAATGTAGAACCATAGTTTCATTGGGAACGGGCCCTAAGCTGTAGTAGTAAGTACCAACCATTTTCACACAACATAAGTCACTGAAGCAAAAGACAAATGCTTTTCAATTACGTATCAATTCCTGCAGAGGAAATAGCACTGTCAATCTGAAAGTTGAATGTAAATCCAGGTGGAGAACTTCAACCACTTGGAGTTCTGTGTTATCTTAACCGAAAATGTGGTTTGAAGGATTTTGATAAATTTCCATTGACACAGCTAAAACCTTACAAACAAAATTACACCATTTCAATGCTTTTTAACATCTTAAAGACTTCATTTTTTTCCCCAATCATTGAGCCAAAAGGCATAGCAAAAGCTGAAATGATCTGGTATTATCAGTGAAATAGCAACACATGTACACACACAGTGAAACCCAAACTCTGTCAAGTTTTTTTTACATCCAATGATGACAAAAGATCTTATTACATCCATACAAACTACGTTGAGCTTTACAATTCTATAAAGACTACATCATCATTCAAATCTTCTTTTCATTCAATTGTTAAGCAAAACAAACAACCAAAATGGATAGAAAGCTTGGGAAGACTACCTACACTGCTTATCTGCAGGCAAATAAGAAAAGAGAGAAAGTAAAAAAAGTGCTTCATTACTTAATGGCATTTCTAAGAAATTAAAACTACAGGTATCCAGTTTTATCCCTTGGCAATCTACAGAAATGCCCAAAAACACCAACCCAATTGTTTTACCCCCATTAAAAATATTACAATATAATATCATAAATGCATGAAGGAATATGGCTTCAAATGCTACATAAAATGTAATTAGTTATAATTCATATCAATAGAAATCAATAGAGTTTATCAGCAAAAAGGTCATATAGGCAAGAGTTGTGGCTTAACAGAATTGATTTTTGTATTTCCCTGAAGTTCTTATGTAGAAGCAGCTGAGGTTGTAAACTGATGCCTGCTGCTGTACAGAAAATAAACAATCAGATTGGAAAGAGAGAGAGAGAGAGAGAGAGAGAGACAGAAAAAAAGGAAGAGACTGTAAACTTTAAGACAATACTTAGAAGCAGACAAAATCCAAAGGATAACAGATTTACCCCTTCCTAATAATGAGCTAAAACAGACAGTGTATCTGAAATAAATTTACCTGAAGTACTGGTGAGGTTAAAATGGCAGTCATTATGTCAGACCTACAGCATGTAATGTATTGAATGTTACAAGTAACACAGACAAAGTTGTATCTAAAAGCACCAAAAATAGATCCCAAGGTATGTGACGGTATGCCAACTATGTACATCCTGAGCTCCTTACATTTTTTTCTCTATGGAGATCAAAATGCCAGCAGAGAAAGGGTTATCTTCTATGACGTGAAACCATACAAAGGTATGTTGTCAAGGTTTTCCAGCCATTTCATTGGGATGGTTTCCTTTATAGGAAAGCAGCTGTTTAGTAGTGAATGAAACTTTCTAGGATCACAGGGACCTTACAGGTTTTAGCCAAAACATGCAGTTAAATTCAACTGCACTGACAGTTAATTTTTCAGATTAAATTTTATTCCAAAAAATTGCATTGACAATATTTGCCCTAAAGTGGCCAATGCTTAATTATTTGCAAATTACTTAAGTCATTTAGCATACTCTTTTTTTTTTAAATAAATTTTCATGCTCAATTCATCTTGTGGGTTTTAGTCTCATTTCTCACTTGTCAATAATGAAACTGGTTTGTAATAATAATAGCCCAAAAGAAATTGAAAACTTCGAAATATCGCTGAAGTTCTCTCTAATTTGTTTCAAAACAGTTCTCTTCCATTATAGAGAGTAGTGTGTCTTCCCAATCAAGTGTACCTTTGATGAAATGAGTTGCTGTTGGTATACTTCAGAGGTTTTTTTCCCCCTCAAAAATCCTCCCAAGACACAAAGAGGCAGAATATGAGAGGAGAAGCAGCACAAATTTCCTCCATTTGACATTTAACTTGAGAACACTCCGTCAACACCACATAACAGCAGGGCCCAGTGTAAAATGGTTGCTTTTTTTCTGGTAATAATTGCTATCTCTCCCAAAATACGAAAAAAAAAAATCTTGCAAATACCATGAATAATTTTCCTTTTAACTTGATGCCAGTGCACTTAAGTCAGCACATCATCACGAAGGCAGAAACTTGATCTATTAAAAGTGCACCATCGAGGAAATAAAATGCAGTTGGTCCAGTCTGTATGAATAACTATCCTAAGCAGTGCCCTTCTCACCTCCATGGAAATAATCAATAATGGAGGAAAATGTGGATGAGTACAGCCGTACCTCATATATCACCAGGTCTCTAAAATACTATGATTTTTTAAATCTAATTTGATCTTTAACTAAACATGCAAAAATGGAAAAAAGTCATGTATGAAATGTACAGGATGAATACCTGAAAAGCAAAAAGATAAAACAATCAAAACATAATTTAGGTGATATTAATAAAAACAGGCACCCCTGCAGCCAGGAGCCACCACATCAATACCAATTATTGTTGGAAAACCCACCTTGGAGAGAGTGCAAGAGGCTCCAGATTAAGCTGGCCTGGCCCTGCGGACGCTACCCTACGGAGAACGTGCTGCGGCGCCTGGGGAGGCCCGTTGTCAGATATAGCAGTGGCCATCATTGTGAGCTGGCGTTTTAGTCGGCGCTCAGCTAGGAGGTAATATGTGGCTGTTATGTGATCGTACTGGTCCTTCTCCAGAGAACTGAAATGAAAAATAATAATACTTTATGTGATAATTAAATATAGTCAAAAGTAAAGCAATGCATGTGTGTGTGTGTGTGTGCGCATGCATGTCAATAAAAAATACATCTTTACATGTATATGAGTGATTTACTGTGGCAGAAGTTTGAATGTCTTAAAACCTGGAAAAGTCACACTCCTAAGAGTTCAGCCATTTATATAATCATTTTGTTAAATCTATAATATGTGGGGGAAAAGGAAGTTAATGCTGTCTGTACGCTATTGGAAAATAATAAAAATGGCGATCCAAATTGCTGGCAAAGGTTATCATTTTTAGCTTTTAATCTTGTTCCCTGAGGGGGGGGGTCTGGAAAAGGTCTATGCTTTGTAGACTTGTGAAAATGGTGATAAAAATAGATGATCCCTTGGGAGTATGTACACGGTATGTATGAGTCTCCTGTAGAGAGGAACAAAGACAATCCCAGTATGCCATCAAATATATACACATTAAAAAACTTTATTAAAGAAATAAACTGGACCAATATGACATATAAAACATGATCATGCTCTATACAGTAAGTCAGACTAAGACCCCATTCCCACAGATTTTAGATCGATCTATCCCCTTGGGGAGTCTCACTAGATTACTGTCAGCTTAGCCGGCTTATTTGCCTTCCCCACCTAGTAAAAGCTGTAAGGGGGTAATTAACTTCCGTGCGTGGTCAGCTGACAGCAATTTAGCTTGAACCCCCAGGGAGTTAGGTCGATCTAGTTGGATCGATTTAAATCTCTGGGAATGCGCTCTATGGTACACAATATTTTCCTGAAAGATAAGTGTATATCTCGATCACACTGAATAGAGTAGCTCTGATAATGGTGCATAATATTTTCCAGAAAGATTAAGTTTAAATCAAAACATGTTATAAATCAAATTCTTGAACTTTCATTTAGAAACTAACCAACTTGATGTATACATATCATATGTCATTACTCAGTGTAAATGTTGGGAAAGGTTTTCTTTTCAACTGGTCTCAGTCTCGTCAAGTGGGTTTCTTTTCCCAATCTAAATTTTTAAAGGTCTTCTTCAAGTCTTCAAACCGTAAAAAAAGCTCCACAATCTACATTTTTTAAAAAATATTTTTTCAATTTTTTTTTCTGGGGCTCAGTGTGGCATCACAACACCAAATAAAAGTACCAACACATTAATCACATCCTTTAATTTCCATCACGATGGTATCTCTCTTTGTACAGGGACTACAGCTATCACACTCACTAGGTCTCTCTTGGCCAAGGGAATACAGCTTTGCTCTCTCTACTCACACACATGCTATCAGCTTACACAATACAGGAACTGGCAAGCTTCTCAATGATTACCCACTTGAGATGCCTGGGTTTGGGTTACCAATAAAGAGAGATTTATTCGTTTTTTGTGTGTGCATTTTTTTTTTCCATTAAGAAAATGGATCAATCATCTTTAGTTTGCTGTCTGCAATAATAATTCACTGTCTTTTAAACAAAAAGTACACTACAAAGTCTGATGGCATGACCCTATGTTTGGCTTTGTTTGCATTTTCATATTTTCTCGAAAGTAAGATTGACTTCCTCGTGTGTGGGTGTACAATGCAAATCAATCAACGCAGGTTAGGTCAATAAATGCACTTTCAAGAATGAGACATTTTTCAAGGCACATCAGCCTTTATCAATTGTCTACATGAGAAATGAATTAAGGTTGAATTGGCTGCCAGAAATCCAAAATGTTGACCCCAAAATCAAGACTGTTCGATTGGGATGAAGGCCATATCACAGCATTGTGATGAGAGAGCAAATTCAACATTTGTCAACAAGCCAGTGTTAATGCATTTCTCTTTTTGGCCAGTGCTCTGGTTCAGTCTTATTCCTTCATTTGGCTCTGGCATAATCAATTTAAGTCAAATGATGCTCATTTTCGAACTAGAGGATCAGAGAGGCGATACCGCCTCCGAATATTGT
>NW_019774208.1:5042-15604 GCF_001039355.2 Lingula anatina
CATCCTCTTCCTCCCAGGGACAATCTAGATCTTCTTGCGACAGAGACGTCACGTCCACGGCCTGCATCATTTTCATGGCAGCATTGTACTTGGCTTTCTTCTTAGATTTCCCAGTGCCTGCATGGCAAACACTGAGCAGTTTAGAATTGTAATTCAGTGAATTCTTCGGTTGTCATGCCTTGTTCACACTTCAGACTAAAATTGTATTAATGGATTTAACAGACAATCAGGCAACATACAGTAGTTCAAAGCCAAAGTAACTTTGTACTCCCTGATTTTAATGGCTCTGTATTTCTGTATCATAAAACATAGAAGCCACGTTGTGCTATTTACTATTTAACCTATTACACAGAGGAATTAGTTCAATAACCTATCTGTCACACCTATTTCACAATATACAAAATATAATGTGCAACCTTTTAGATATGCATAAAATTCAAGTCACAAAATTCAAACATTATCTTCCAACTACCTTCCATTGCGACATAATGGATAACACAATCATTATGCCCATACACCACTCGGATGAGAATCAATGGCATTTCTGAGGAAGACTTCATTAAAATTGTGAACACATCGGGCATTTTAAACTTTGAATGATAAACTTATTAATTCACCTCTTTTTGTAATCCTCCCCAGTTTCACATTGCACACAAACTCTCTATCGTGGGGAGGTCCCCTCACACTGGTTATCTCGTACTGCGGGGGACTCAGTAGACGTTTCTGCGCTAACTCCTGCAGTTCTCCAACAGGGTTGTCTCCAGCGCCATCTACAGTAGTGGTGGGAGCAGCCACTTCTCTGTAGCTACTCTGTCCTATCATCCGGTTCAACACTGTCCTGGAACCATTGTGTTTTGCTCTCTCCTCGCTGGAGTCTTAAAGATGCACACAAAGTCAAATTTTTGTCACAAAAACCAACCAAATGCCAGCATATAGTTTCAAGTAGTATAACTAAGAGAATTACCAGAAGGCATTGTTTAATTTTAGCCAAAAATGATGTTTTAACGGATTTTTCTGGGGCAGGAAAGTAGGTCATGAAAGTAGGTTAAATTTACAACCAAAAACTTAAAGAAAGGAGCAGTCTAAAGGTTTTTTATGGCTGATCAAGTGATCTATTCAGTTTATCCCTTGGCATGTCGAATTTATTTGAGTCATATAAGAATCTAGTAGAAGTGGTTTACATGTGTTACTGGGAATCCACGCTCCACCGATGCTCGGTTCGTATGTACCTTTAAGGTAAAAGGTTAATATTACGAAACAACATTCATCGCCTTTTACCCTCTTTGTTGATTGAAACATTTTCTACCAAAAAAAGTATGCTAAAGAAAACACTGAATCTTTAAAAATCACATTATTATCATCCTTGAACATCAAGGTTTTAACTATTACATGATTTTTCATTAAAGTTGGAAAATTTAGTCTGAAAAATGCAGAGTCAGACCACTTCAGGAGATCCAGTGTAAGTGCTCACCTTCATCGTCACTGTGAACCCAAGCGGAATATTTAAAATCTGAAGAAAATTGAGATGTGTTATTAAGACAATGCAAGCTCTCCAACAAGATTTGAAATTACATATCAAAGATGTTGTTGCTTGTGTAAGTCTAAATGTAAACATGCAATTTGTATGAATAAAATGGTTTCTGCCTAGCAATGTTCAACAAAATCGGAAAAAAATTAAAGCACCCAAGTTCCATTTATTGCTAGCTGTACCTAAAGGGTGTGACTCTTTGGGTGTGTCTGCTGGACACTATACCCACCACTTGTGGGTACAGTGTCCAGCAGACACACCTGAAGTCATTCAACTTCCCTGGGACTCTAAGGAACATTTTACAGTTATTTTTAGGGTTAACTTTTGGTGCATGCTAGCCGGATTTCCACCCCCTATAAATCAGGGTCTGCCGGCCACACCCCACCACTCAATTTGTCTGTCAGTATATATTTAATATACCTGAGACCATGCTAAAAGACCCCCAATAGGTTTCTAAGGGTTCCCCTAAAAAGTCCAGCTAGCTGGATTTGAGGGTCTTTGTTTTGAATTCCCCACCCCGACCACACCCACCACTGGAAATACGGCAGACTGACATTTTCATATAAAGGTAAGCATGTAGGTCATTGCCAGGTACAAAAAATTGGTAATCTTTCGGGCATGCGCAACCCTCTTGAATCCTGCTCTACTATACTTACACTCTCGATCTGAAATAAAAGATATTGTAGATGAATAAAGATTATTAACTTTAAAAAATGTGAGCACCCCCCTACTTTTATTGAGACATAAAGGTTTTTAATATCTTTTAAAATATCCTTAAAATATTAAAATATCTTTAAACATCTGGGGAGTATTTGCCAATGTGAAAATCTTAATGAAAATTGGAAGTTGTAATTGGATAAACCGTTTCCAATTTACCTTGTTAACCAAAAGCGTACACAAATGATTATCAAAACACTGCAGTTTAATGTTCATAATTTAAAGGTTGACATGGGTACGTTTTGTCATTTCTTGATTTCTTCAATACTTACATTCTCTGACTGAAAAAAAAACATATTGCAAATGTAGATTGATGGATATAAAATGGTGAAAACTCTTCTTACTGTAAGATTTCGTCCTGGCATTTACAATGTACAAGTCTTATGTATAACTTTACAGTTTGGATAAAATGGCTCCCGAATCACAAGGTTTACCAAAAGCCTACACAATTATTTAAACAAGCACTACAAATCTATTTTACCTGTTAAAAGGGCTGGCAAATATATCTGTAAATGTGTTCTAATTTCATCAATACTTACCACCAAAATCCCCTGGAAAAAATGTATTGTGGATGAAGACAGATGTAATATGAGTAAAAAATTCCACCTCTTGTAAGCTATTCTCTTACCCTAATTGAGATATCAGTTTAATATCATTAAACATCTAGAATCTAGTTACTTTTGTAAGTCTTTATAAAATAATGCAAAAATGATTTCCAATGTCTCCCAAAATCGTACAAAATTATGTAATCAAACTACCCCATTCTTATTTTCTTTTTTTTTTAAGTTGACTGAAATATATATAATTGTTCCTGGCATTTTTCATACTTACGTGTTGTTCTCCTGACTGAAAGAAAAAAAAATATATATAAATATATATATAAATATATATAAATATTCTATAATATATATATATATATATATATATATATATATATATTATAGAATGAGATTTCACATATTGTAAGTTCTCTTCCTATCCTTATCGAGGTATGAAGTTAAATATGTCGTAGGGTTTCCAAAATGTAGTTGCTTGTGTAAAAAAAATATTTTTGAAATTATGCAACTATAGCATTTTGCTAAAATAACTGCCAAATCACAATCTTCACAGAAAGCTTACAAAACAATTTTAACATTGGTAAAACATAGTTCATCTTCCCTTTTTATTGATATAAATGTGTTTTTATTTTCCTTGTTTCCTCAATACTTACGCCTTGTCACTGAAAGAAAACAATATTGTAGATGAATATAAATGTAACATTAATGAAGGTTTCACTTAAAACATTCACACGCCTAGAATTTAGTTGCCTCTGTAAGTCTTAATGATTATATGCAATTTTATAAATTATATGAATACAGTGGTTTCTGCTTTACAATGTGCAAAAAAACATACAAAGTTATGTTATCAAAGCATTCCAGTTTCATTTTCCTTTTTAAAGTTATCAAGACCAAATATCATTGTTCCTGTTTTGTACATACTTACATGTTCTTGACGTTACTGAAAGAAAAAATATCCAGATGAATATAGATTTATATTGAATTTTTAAATTATGAATGCATTATGAATTTTAAAATCCCACATATTGTAAGCTCTCATACCACCTATATCCGGGTTTGGAGTTTAATACCTTCCATATCTTATAAAATGCAGTTGCTCATGTAAGTCTTAATGTAAATATGCAATCTGTATGCATGAATAGAATGGTTTCTGCGTAGCAATGTACAACAAAATCATACAAAGTTATGTTATCAAAGCATTCCACCTTTATTTTTTTTAAGTTAACAAGAATATTATCCATTGTTTCTGCTTTGTACATACTTAAATGTTCTTGATGTTACAAAGAAAAAAATATTGCAGATGAATATGGATTTATGATGAATGAAATTCCATTCATTGTGAGCTCTCCTCTTACGTATACCCTTATCGAGTTATGAGGTTTAATATATTCAGATAACTAAGATGTACTTGATTAGGTAAAATTATAAATGAAATTATCCATATCGGAGTTTGGATAAAATGACTATCAGGTCACGATGTTTCACCCTGAGCTTCAGAGATACTAGTAAGCCTCTTCACTATAGCCTATCTTCATCGTGTCAAGTTACCTCTGACCACATTCGATTGCCCGCACCGCCCGCCAATCAAATTTAAAGCCCGCCCTCAATGACTCATTGAACGATCTAGCCAATGAACGCGAACGAGTCAAAGCGCGCTTTGTTCAAATCCGGACCAATCAAAGATAATGCTGAATATCAGGGACTTGCCGTAACCTGTGGACAGTACGCAAAATACGTCATCCCTCATCATCCCTCAGTAGATAATGATGCAGGGCCTCAAACTGCTCTGGTTTCAATTCCGATATACTCATATTTTGCAAAGAATCAAGAGATAACTTAACACATTCTTTTACGTAGTCACTGGTAGGAGACGCCATGCTTTTTTTTGTGTGTGTGTACGGTTATGCACTCGGAACTACTCGGATGTCTTCGCACTCGACAATAACATCGTTGTTAGTATGGAGCTTGCGGAATCAGCCGAGGAGTGCCGATTGACGGTAATGCGGACGCAACGAAATACAATTTTCTCGTTGGACATAATTCTGGACTTTCAACCAATCAGCGTTTCAACAAACTTTGGTGAAAATGTTTGAAACATGGATTCGATTGGCTTATATAAACTAGGTCAAACTATTTTCGTCAGAAGTAACTTGACACGATGAAGATAAGCTATTGTGAAGAGGTCAGTGTCAAGTTATCTCTGAAGCTCAGGGTGCCATGTTTGCAAAAAAGAGTACACAACTATGTTTTCAAAGCACTGCAGCTCGGTTTATATTGTGACAGGATGTCAAATTTATCTTTTACTGTTTTTTGATTTACTTAATGCTTACCCTTTCGTTAATTGGATCTCAGAAATGCTCTATGAGTAGGTAGAATTAATGCTTACCCTCTCTTTCCATTTTCACCTGTCAGCCTCCTCTCACGTAGAACTTGACTGAATGTTAATAAGATGAAAAATGGGTTCGACGTCTGTCTGACTTCACAATGTGGGTACTACTGGAAGAGAAGACCTAAGAACAACGAAAGTGCATTTAAATGTCGAATTATACCATTAAGAAATCAGTGTTAATTTCATGAAAAGTGGTTGAATTGTGATTTACATGTGGAATTATGCCATTAAGAAATCAGTGTTAATTTTATGAAAAGTGGTTGAATTGTGATTTACATGTGGAATTATGCCATTAAGAAGTTAGTGTTTATGTCATAAAAGTGGTTAAATTGTGATTTTAAATTATTTCTAATCTTATTAAAAGCATTTCCACAGTATACCAGCCAAAAAAGAAACGCAAGTTTTTCCCCCCTTTTTTTCGTTTTAATACGCGTTTTCATACATGCATAGGAGTTGTGCATAAATGGTAGTGTATTGTTCAGTAACACGTGTGCCCTCCCCTGGCTGCTGTAATACAGCCTAGTACCATCCTCATGGACCACCAAAAAAGCTAAAGTCAGTTCCCTGGCTTAGTTGACTAGGATTTCCTTTAGGGTGTTGTTATGTCACTGAATACAGTGATCATTACTTGACTAGCATGTGCAGTTTTCGGTTATTTTGAATCACAATGTCAAAACAAAACTTTCGTTTCTTATCTTTTTTTTGGGGGGGGGGCGAGCATTATGTTATAATATTACCTAATTAACTAAACCGTTAACAAAAAGAGTTATAATTAAAAATAATAAAATGATATTATACTAATATAACATACTAAAGTCCAGATTCATGAATAAATATGAAATAAAAAATGCATGAATAACTACTGTAGGTTAATTGAAAAGGCAGATAATGTGAAAGGTGTGTTGATAATACTGTTGCTTACAATGGTTTACATCATACATTTAACAGAATTCATGTATTTTGTTACCAATGGCAATTTTTCTTCAGGTTCTTTGCATTAATCATATACCTTTCTTGAGATTCTTTGGGGCATTAATATAACAGTACTCAAATCAAAACATAAGGTAACCAAGTTTTTTATAGCACGTTCTTAAAAGGCAGTAACCCATCCTTAGACAGGACTAACACGAACTGGGAGATAAGAATCGAGGCCTTGCTTTGAAAAGAGACATGATCTCTGATTTACACTGCACCTTTTACGTCTACTCAAAAAGCCGACCTGCAAACATTTCAGTTTAAGATAAATCATGATATCTATTTTACTATCGGCTGGAGAAAATGAGGCTCACTGAGTCACGGTTATGTACCTTTTGCCAAATTGAGACCGAAAAATCCATACATTTATTATTGGAATGCGTTCACGTACAGAACATATGGGCATTCTTAAAAACGATGAATTACAGCTCCAGTGGAAACTAGAACGGTTAGAGTTAGGTGCCATTGATAACAGGCTACCGGTGTAACGTGACAGAGAGTCCCCCATAACAGAGAGTCCGCTTCCCATTCATTTGCACAGGTGAGCCTGGTGAGCCTAGATTTTGACCCACTTAGGTCAGACTAACCCTAACCATTATAACTATAAGGAGGGCGGACTTTCTGTTACACGGACCCTCAGTTACCTTACAACGGGTCTTCATACCGTTATATTACTCATTAAAAATTTTATAATGATGTGTAGAGCTAGAACTGAGATACCTAATGCATCGGAATAATGCCACCGCAAATATTAAGACTTATCGCAACATTGACCTGTGCTTGTTTTTATTTTTTATTTTTTATTTATTTATTTATTTATTTTTTTGCAGACTGATAAAAGAGCGCAAATTATCAATAACTGGAACAGCGTCACAATGTTGACATAAACCCCTCTTAACTGATAGCTCTCTATAACAGACAATATGTTTAGTGTATTTTTATCTACCTATTTCTTTACTAACGCATCAAATGCTGTGGTGCTTATGTATGTCCATTGTCCCTGTTGTGTATGTACCGAGCTATGTAGATAATATTTATAACAAGAAAGGGAAAGTATATGGAGTTATAATGTATATATACAGTATGTACGTTCAATCTCAATGGATTATCTTTTCAATGAGGATCGTATGTTTGTTATATCATACGCTGTATGATGGTATATGTCCCTAGGTCTGTATAATGGATATGAAGCTTTGTACGGTATTGAGATATGCTCTCTTGATAACTACCATGATTATAGACATCATTTTGCAGAAGTAAAAACGTAGTTAAACGTTAAAACGTAATAAATCTGCATCATTCTGAAAACCAGTCAAGCTTTCAGTCTATTCATTAGACCATAGTCACGACGATGTCCGCTTGGTGGCACTGCGGTGACTGGTGGGTCACGTGAAGGTCTGACAGAGGGATTTGCATTTTTTAACTCAGATTTTTGTCAGAAAAAAAGGGCGACGAGGTCCTTAGTCCTTCGAAAATCATCTTAGTGAACATGACTCTTATATATTGTGTTGAGAAAGATACATTTCACTTTAATAATGTATGTGTTAAGTTATAATACATATATAAAAGATTGACCCCCTATTGGAGTACGGTTTTATTGGTAAAGGATAGAGATAAAGAGTAAGTGTACATTAATGTTGACTCTACATAATGCATAATATATTTAAATATATGGCCTATGAAAATGCCAAAACCTTCCTCACATTTGGCAAACTTTTTTAATCTAAATTTATCTTCATGGAAACAAACTTACCTGTTGCAATTAGCAGATATATGGGAGAACGGGTCAAATGTAGCGTATATTTGGAGCTTTGGTCCTGGACTAATGTCGACAGTGAGTCTTCCTGGTCTCAAAGTGCGGTGGTCACATGACATGTGATCACGTAACAGTGATAAGGTGGACTCGCGTCTGATTATATATATTTTTTTTTTCCTTGAGTCACAAAAAATAATGAGGTTTAAATTCAGTGGCGGATTTAAAGGGGANGAAATTGTTTGTAATCTTTTAAAGGTAAAATAAAATACTACAATGTGTAAACCGTTTGTTTTATCTACAACACTTATTTTATGTGGGAAATTTAAAATACTTAATTAAATACTAAAATGCTAACTGAATAATACAACAACCTTAAAGAACATAACCAGTTTGTTATATGGCGTCACCTTATTTCGCGTCGATTATTTCCGCGTCGTTCTCTGTGGTGTCACTGCAATGACAATGTAGTCTGCTGTGGTGTTATAGTCATTGAGATGTCGTCTGCTGCGGTGTCAATGTCATAGAGAAGTCATTTGCTAAAGCCCCCTCTACACTGGACGGCGTCCGTTCTGCGTCCCGTTGTACGGCCCCGTTTTGAGAGTAAAAAATAGAATGCTTTTACGTGCCGACACCTGGCGGATAATTGGGCATTCTTTCTGCAACCAAAGCGATGCTTGTGCCTCCTTTCTACGACCACAGCGATGCCAGTTTTATGGTCGCACAAAGGACGCAGAAGGACGCCATCCAGTGTAAAGGGGGTTTAAGGTGTATAATGTAGTCACTGTCATAGTCATAGAGATGTCTCATCTCAAGGTTCCGTATCTCGAAAGCATCGCGAATTGCGACCGAGCGCAACCGTCTCTATTCCATAACTTGGGGTTTACACTCCCCATATAATAGCGATATCACATAGAGGCTACAATGTATTATATGGGACGAGTATAGGCGAGTTATGGAATCGAGGCGCTTGCGCTCGGTCGCAATGCGCGATGCTTTCGAGATACGGAACCCTGGTCTGTCTGTGGGTTGAGGTGTGGTAGATGCGACGACGCCACCACAACAATGGAGAAACAACCCTCAAGGCGATCGTATTGGCTTTTCTTCTGTTTGAAAGGGATATTTAGCAATCGAGGCAAGGCTACATATGCGTGGAATACTGACTGTCGTGGAGCTTCTCTCCGTGCTCAGAGGAAAGGGAGATCATTTCTAAATTTAATTGTGTGCTTTGGTAATATAGTAAAAACAGGAACATAAGAAGTGTTTTATTGAATTGGAGAAAGACGAAGACGATTAAAACAAGAACGTTAAATGTCGATGCGATACCAAAAAATGTCAAATTTCAGCGATAACTCCGAGTCCGTGATAGAGTCTCAATCTTTTCCGCATCCTCAGCATCTCTGACGTAGAGTGGCCGATTAATGTATTTGTTGTTCAGGAATATATTTACTCTTTATAATTATTATTATTTATTGAGCACTAAAATCTGAACAACTTACATTTTACAGGCCTATATCAAATCCTAGAACATATATCTTAATTTTTACTTATTCCTGATTCTTATTCAGACAGAAGACCAGAAATATTTACTTGCCAATATTTGTCATTATATTATCCCACTGAGACACTGGAGTTGACAAAAGCGGTATATATACAGGCCAGGGTTGACTGAGTTCTACACAGTCACTTACCACAGTTACAACCGGTCATGTAACAATACAATCACAATCACGTCACTCTCAGGGGCACACATGTTTGTTGTTTCTATGCTTTTAGTCTAACAAATAATTGTTACACGCATACATTGTTTCTCAAACAAGTTTTCAATGTTTTCTTTCAATTTTGCGTCAACTTTGGACCCAACATAGGCTTCTATTGAAGAACGCCTTAGACGCTATTATATCATGTTTAATGAAGCCGCGGTTCGCCAAACAGTCAACATGTAAATGTTTCCACCTCATAAATGCACTGCTTTGGTGGAAAATAAAAGAATTGCAGCGTTCTTTGGCTGAACGACGTGATTACTGCTGGTGAAATCAATGGAGACAAATGGAGGCGGGCAGCGGAGCAGGCGGAGCTTCTTTGTGACGTCATACGTGATCATACGCGTTGCCATGGTTATTTAACGCAGTACAAGGGCATTAAACTGATATCCAGTTGAATTTAAATTTATAAATGGATTTATAATATGGATTGATAAATGACTTAGCATAAGAAGCATTGTAGCCCTTCATCCATATTAGCGACAAACCTTGGTACACACGGTCTTACATTGCTTATGGTTTATTATTCGTTACTTAAGTTTTCAGCAATTTGCAATTACCCCTTTTCTCTCTCTCTCTCTCTCTCTCTCACACACACACACACACACACACACACACACAAACACTTCCGCCCCGTTATGCCGTGGAGATAGATTTCATCCTCGTGACGTCACAGGTTTCACCGCCTGAGTGGTTTTCTCAAGGGGGGCTGGGCTGTCGTGTTGCTAGCTATGACCAGCGTTGATCATCTGAAACCGAGTCTAAACGCAAGAAGATGTCACAACGGAAGACGCCAGCTCTAAGACAGACGCCAAGGTGACCAGTTGACCATACGGTGGGTACATTTACAGGTGTGTGTGCGCGTGGGGGGGGGGGGTAA
>NW_019774210.1:0-15505 GCF_001039355.2 Lingula anatina
TGTGTGAAAATATTTAACTTTGAAGCTAAATTTTAATCTGCCTCCATTTTTTGTCGTTTCGATAAAATATGGTATTTTAACTCTAACCAAAGACTTACGTAAGCTCGGTGCTATTCACCGTTTCGAAGAACAAGTCGTACATCTCAGCCGAGTCCATTCTGAACATTTCCATATCCAAGGCATGGCAAATACCTTCTGCTTCAGAATAAGCCTCACTTCTTGGATTAGAAAACACACAAATGCCTTCATGTTGGTAGAAACCGTAGTCTGCTGTGGATCCTTAATGGTGTTTCAATTAGATAGTAAAAAAATTTAAAAGGTGAAACTTCTTAAATTGCATTCGTAAGAACTGCATGGCTTTTCCTCGTAGAGAGACATTCTCTCTTCACATTATAGGCTTAGTTGAGACTCCGAATCATGAGTCGATCTCTTTAATTGTAAAGTAGATAACGTGTTAGACTGGGTTCCCATACCTAGATCGATCTAACAGGATCGGGTTTTCTCGCTTTCAGCTTAAGCGGCTTAGATGTCTGGCACGCCTACTAAAGCTGCTAAACGATAATTAAGTACCCCGTAGCAGCTTCAGTAGGCGTGACAAACATCTAAGCCTCTAAACATCTAAGTTGATTGCAATTTAGCGAGAATCCCCTCGGAAATAGTTCGATCCACAGTTAGATAGGGTCTGGAAATGGTCCCAATGTTAACACTACTTATTTCTAATTTTCATCAAAATGTATATTGCGAATGGATTTTATCGTGCTAATTCCAATTCCAGAAATTCTTCAAAAGCACAAATATTCACCTACCAACGCTAAGCTGCATTTGGATAGAAGACAAAAACATAACTGCGCAGAGGACACTCCACATTCTCGTAACTTAAAAAGCGCTGTGCCGATTCAAACTACGACATATGTACTACGAGTTCAAACCACAACAGACAGGAGATAAATGTACCGCAATATCAATCCAATAAGAAATTTGCAAACGACGGCAACATTAAGCATCAGTGACATTTTGCCTTATCATATGGAGTGGGGAATATCGTCAGTTATTATTCACTGTATAGCATTTATGAATGATTCACATGCTCTTCTATTCAACATTGCCACTGAAGAAACCCTGGGGCCCATGAAGGGTTCTAACTATTGTAGAAGAAATGTCACGGGGAAAATTACGCATAAATAAATTGCATATAATTAGCTCTGTTTACGTAATTCTCTGGGCTACAAATGTCATCCGTGCAAATCCATATGCGCAGTTTATAGAATCCATGCTACAGTGTAACCAAGCTCGAAATGTTGAATTATGAAATTTGAATAACTAAACAAAAGGAAACAATAAGTGCTTTGTTCACTGTTTATTATTGAAACTGATAATGGAAACCCAATTTTCCTATTAATTTACTTTGTTAACAGCTAACATACGGACAGTGTTCACAACCTATAAATAATTAATCATTAAAAAGCCCGTTTCTAAAAATAAAATTAATCAAAATAAAAAGCAAGACAGCTAAAATAGTGTGTCTGATATCACTTAAATCTTTTACAAATCTATCATGGTAGAATTTCGTGGAATTTGAATTTGTCCCAGATGTGTGCCAAACCATTTTCACCTTCTACCAGCCGTCACTTCATACAAAAATCCCAAAACATTATATTAAAATACTCTTAAGACCTCTTTTGCAAAGGAACCCATCTTTCCCACAGTTTCAACTTCCACTCACAAAGCAATTTTGAAGGAGTAATAAATCCCTTTACTACAATAATTTTAACATGCATCTGAGATCCTAGTAATACATGTAATTACAGTTACTGGCAGAGAATTTGATATGAAGTTCATCAATCAAATGAGCCATTTCTTTGACCATGGTATCTAAATGCCCAGTTAAGTAACAATGTTGTTGTCACTTTCTTATTGTTTGTCCATAGCACAATCTCCACTCACTCACTTACAGTTTAAATATAAGAGGGAGTAATAATGGTTAAGTCAATCAATTTCAGTGATTCCATCATAAGCAATTCCATATTAACCCACAACCCATAACACACAGAATCTCTTTTTTTAATAAAATATAAATGCAATTTTGAAAATCTCTTTTTCTGAATATTGTAAAATAACTATCAACAAAATTTTAAAAATTCAATTGACATTTCACTGTCAACTAATATCAAAATCAATTATATCTATCAAAAACAATTTTTTTACCAGAGGTTTTAACTTCAGAATTTTTAAATACAAAACAATTTTTAGTAATGAGTAACATGATATTATTTTTTGATTTATACCAATAAAATGAAAAGTCACTAGGAAGACATGCAAACATTACCCACTTTAAACATGTTTTTCTGACATACCCCTGCTGAACAACACCATAATGGAACCAAAATAGATCCTTTAAAAACTTAATTTAACATTTAATTTATAAAAATAGCTTTTTAAAAACATGTCAAATATTTGAAACACTCTTTAAATGCTAAAAGTTTACTCTCATTCCCCTGTCTCACCGACTTTATCTACAATTAAAATTCTTTAATCTTTTTTCAGTATAACAATTTTACTAATATTTGAACTATTTACTTTTCCCTGTCTACCTGATTGTTGTCAACACATGATATTGTTTTTTTTAAAAATATACTGTTTCACAGTTCATCACAACAGTATTACTTATATTTATAGTCTCCTCTCTGACCACCAGATTTAGACAATAATTTGATGTCATGGATGACCATCTTGTGCGTGACAGCCTTACACATATCATACACAGTCAAGGCAGCAATGGTGACTCCAGTGAGAGCCTCCATCTCAACACCAGTTTTTCCAGAAGAGGAAACAGTTGCCTCAATGAGAATACTGTGAGAGACTGCATCCAAACTGAGCTCTACCTCAATGGAATTTAAAGGAATGTTGTGGCACAGTGGGATTAAGTTTGAACACTGTTTTGCACCCATGATCCCAGCTAGTTTTGCCACAGTCAACACATCGCCCTTTTTCACCTGGTTGGATTCTATGAGGTGGAACACTTCTTTTCCCACTGTGATTACACCTGATGCTGTGGCTGTTCTCAGTGTGTCCTTCTTGTGACCAACAGAAACCATCTGTGCCTTGCCCTCCTGATCAATGTGGGTCAATTCAGGGACATCAATTTCTGATGGCAGCTGGGAAATCCTGTTGTAATGTTCACTGTATGTGGTATCAACATCTGAATACTTGGATGGATTATTATTTTGGACAAATGCATGTGGAGGGTTCATTCCACTGTCAGCACCTTTCAATTTCTTTTGATTATTTGTGTTAACAAAAGTATAGTAATCACTCCCCCAGTACTTCATGGTGTCAATGTCAGTCACACCGTCACTTTCTAAATTTGTATATTGCTTCTGTTGATCTTTCTCTTTGGTATCCTGATGGTGCTCCTTGTCCCCACTGACGTTACTCGTTTTCTTTGAGTAATGTCGACAAGAAACACCATCATACTGAGTTTGCATATAAGAATTCTCTGAATAAAATACAAATCCCTGTCCAGGTAATGGACAGAGTTTAATGTTATAAATGGGACTCTTCATGCCTTCGGTAGCACTCTTGATATGACACTGTGCGTATTTTGCAGTATATTTTGGCATCACAGTTTGGTGTTTGTTATCTGTAAAAAATATATAAATTCAATGAATTATCAATATTTGACTAGTCCACAATATATTTTGGATGAGCAAATAAATAACAAGCCAACTACAGGGAAATATTGAACTTAACCCATCATCATTATTTGCATTTTTTCTTACTCCTACATAATTAAACTTATTTCAATTCAAAAATTAAAATTTAATAAACATTTAATAGCCACAAACTATTAAGTCAATTCACAACATGAAATTCAGAATCCCAAGTCATTTTCCAATGAGGTTAGATTAAATGTATATTGTTCCCTCTGTGACTATCCCACCATAACTCTTCATAGAGGCTTATAAAGATTCATCTAATTCACGATCAATAATAACGAACAATGAGTTCAAGTCTCTTGTGAATTTAGAAAACTAGAGTAGTGTTGAGATAATAACAGATTGGCATACTTCAAAGATTTTTCTACTTAAATATCATGTTTTCAGAATTGTTTTTCCTGTTCCTCTCTGTTACGATAATCACTTTTCATCTTAATCATGATGTGATGATAGAATTTTTATTGACCTTAATATATTTATGGTCGGCAAATATCACTACTGTTATCATTGAAAGTATGTGCATATATACACTACTTAATAGCTGCAAAGATTCATTTTTTCTACATTTTGTAACAACATAAAACTATGGAATGGCCTTTTGTCAATGTATTTCTGTATAAAATAAAACCTTTACTGAGAACAGCAATGATTTTATTCATTTCCAATTTCAAAATAAAACAAATATTTTACCAGGGAATAAGAGGGAAATGATGATTCAAATATTAATGCCTTACTAAACATTTCTATATATACATGTGCATGTATGCCACAGGTTGTTTTCGTATTGTGATGAATATATACATACGTGAAAAATAAAATGAGTATTCACCCACCAATCAAAATCATTGGTCTGTTCTTCATTTTTGCTAGGGACAACATGCCTGAAAATATGAAACAGCAGAACATAATAGAAAATGTTGAAAAAAATTCAACCAGAGTTTTTTTCTTCACTTTCACATATTTCTACTTTTCTTTCAACACAATTTTCAATCCAATGCCTGACCTCAAAATTTTACTTCAGTTCTCCAGCATGTAAAAGGGGCAAAAATGAAGAAGAAAAAAAATAACACATGCAGTGACATGCTTTTCTTTTTTTACCTGCATGTTGCTTCTTCTTTCTCTTCACTGCAGCTCCAATTATTTCCAAGAGCTCTGCCTCAGATGTGCCTGATCTCAGAGCATCCCTCAGAGACACCTCAGCATTTCCAAATAAACACACCTGGGGTGGGCAAGGCAGCAAGGGAGAAAATCATCATAGTATCACTCACTTAATACCTCAGATGTTAAAAAACTTTTTGCTGAGTTAATATTGATACGTCTTTACCATAATACAAGTTGGCCCATGTTTGATTACCACTGTTGATTGTGCAATTGAATTTTCATGATTATCTATAATGTAATGTATTCCTTCTTATCCTGACATTGTTAACAACAATGGAGTAATCAGATACTTTTGGATATTTCCTGCATTAAACTTACCTTTAAATTGCCATCAGCAGTAATTCTGACCCTATTGCATCCTCCACAAAAATTATCACTCATTGAGGTAATGAAGCCGATCTGACCAGCAAAACCTGGGACCCGATAAGCCTGAAATACAGTTTTTTATCAAAATAAAATGCCACTGGAAATTTCAAACCAGGCCAACCAGGACAAACTGCCGTGCAAAAAAAGTTAGTAAATTCCATATGCAATTTTCAAAGACATACACTCATTTCATAAAAATTTAATATAACAAAACCACTTTTATATGAACTGTGAATGAATATTATGCTTTTTCATAAACAGTTATTTTCAAAATAAATACTGAAGACAGGAAGCATGCAGTAGTCACACACACCTTTAACAAAAAGAACACACCAAACATAAACAATATCACATATAAATTACTATAAAGTCAATTTACCTTGGAAGTATCAGAGACTTCATCACTCAACCTCTCCAGGTCTGGCCACCTAGCTCTGATGATACCTAACATTTCTTGATATGGAACCATCTTCTTAGAATTCCACTTATTCCCATCAAATGGCATATATTCAATGAACCGTACATCAATTGCCTATAGATATATAACATACATATTATATGTATACCCATCAATACTATCATCAATAAACTTTTACACTCAATTGAAAGAACCTTTCTGGTTGGAACTAGCCATGACTTTAATAAGTCTTAAAGGTATAGGTAATGTTTGCATTTTTCTTCTTTTAATAAGTCTTAAAGGTATAGGTAATGTTTGCATTTTTCTTCTTTTAATAAGTCTTAGTTGTAAAATTTACACATATTTCATGGATCTTTAACTATCATTTTGTCTCTTTGTCTAGTCTCTCAAATGTTATACAAACATAAAACATGATAAGCTACAAATCTATATCTAAGTGACTGATGATAACTTTAGCAACTCTGACTAAAAAGAACTCTCAATTTACACATTTGTCAAAAATATCCTTTAAAATACCTTTATTTGTAAGTTGGCTACTCTAAGAGTATTTAATGCTCTTATTTTGCATCACAAATTATGATCACAGGTACCTTGTCTTGGGTCCATTGTACAAAATCACAGATTTCCTCTTCATTGATCCCTCTCATCACTACACAGTTTACCTGTTCAGACATAAAAGTCATTAAAAACATTACATCCAGAGTTTTCTTATATTTTAATCATAAATAAATGAGTGAGAAAATAATTTATTAAACAAGAGTGAGAAAATAAATAAATAAATAAAAGACTGGAAACTTGCCTTTACGGGATGCATTTCTTCCTCAAGAGCTGCATCAATCCCTTCAATCACCTTATTCCATCCTTTTCTTCTAGTGATAAATTCAAACTTGGCAGGAAGAAGTGTGTCTAGACTGATATTAATTTGATCGAGTCCAGCAGTCTTTAGCTGTTGTAATTTCTTGGATAATGTCAATGCATTTGTTGTTATTGATATTTTCTGTAAACCAGCATCTCTTAAAGTATCTAGTGCACCTAAAAATGGACAAAGAGGAGTGATCAGAAAATGATATCCATATGCACCAGACAACAATACATGAAGAAAGGATCTAACTATGGCAAGTCTGAGCATGGTGAGTAATACTAAAGATCCATCACAAATTAACAAGACCAGCACTTCTCAAAGTATCTAATGCACCTAAAAAAGGACATAGAGGCGTGATCAGAAAATGATATATATCCATATGCACCAGACAACAATACATGAAGCAAAGATCTGACTATAATAAGTCTGAGCATGGTAAGTAATTCTATAGATCCATCACAAATCATCAAGACTGAACGTGATATACACCAGTGCAAGGCAGTATTAGTGTGTCTGAGTTTAATATGAGAGACGAGGATAACAAAAGCCCCAGACATGGTCTGGCCCACATCTATGTACTACATTGTCTGCACAATGTGTCTGATTGTGAGTTCCCCCATGTCTGGCTCTTTTGTTCTTCACACATACTGTTATATGAGAAACTAAAAGAACAAAATTAACAGTGTTGCTTTTGTCTTCATTTTCAATTATATTCACTGAAGCATTAATATTACCTGCAGATCACATTAGTATCTATATAAATAGATATATATATATATATCATATTTCTAACTGTACCTATAATTTCTAACAAATCTTTTCGGATGAGTGGCTCTCCTCCTGTTAGTCTGATTTTCTCAATCCCCTCCTTTACAAATAGCCTACTAAGGGTTATTATCTCTTCTGTGGACAGAAGTTTATTCTTGGGGGTTAAATCCACTCCTTCCTCTGGCATACAGTATTGACCTAGAAATATAGGAAATTATATAGAAATCAGAAAAAAATATGATGATACTGTAATTCACCTGGCAGTCATCTTTTCACCTCATTTAAATGAAAAATTCTTCTCTGTAACTCCTATTTCCATGTTTATATGCTAGCTATTTGGGATATTTATTTTTATTTTCAAGAGATGCAGTGTATTACAACAATCCCTTTTAAATGATATGTTGCAGAACATTAATATAACATTTTAGCACATTGATTTATATAGCATAATTACATCTCAGATTGCATCTCTCAGTCAGTGAAATCCTCAAATATGTGTGCTGTCGGCCAAAAGAGTCAGTGAGAAACTCGGAAAATGGTAGAACATCCTTTCCCTGGAAGTGGCTAGGCTGCCTCTGAATGATATAAAGAGTAAACAGAAAATATCTGAATTGTAAACAATTACCGAATGTTGTTTCATATTCAGTATCTTTTACAATAAATTAAATAAATTGTTGGAGCACACATTTTTGCAGTTGGTTTAGCTTTTCTCTTTAATTAGACCAATTTCACTCAAAATTACCCAATTAATGCAAGGTTAGAATATGTGGAAATCAGCCTGAAATTAAAACACAATCAGTTATGTCAATATCTATACAATGCAGAACATAATAATATGTGTAATGGAGAGCTCTTGGAATAAACTTTTATATATATATATATATATATATATATATATATATATATATATAATAACATGCACTCTAAAAACAATGTAAACATGTTGGATTAAGAAAATAGCCTAGTCATCTTCCTAATCCCCAGTCACAGATAAACACATCCCTGCAGAATGTGCACCCAGAGCTCGTTAAATGTATTAGAAGTAAATAGTGAAGCAATCTCAGACACTCAGTTGTGTTAAGGTAAACGAAGCAGAACCTACGGGCACTACTTCAATCTGTGTGATATGCAAACGTCTGTGCGAACTCGACCGCAACGTCATACTGTAATTACAGGTACAAACACTGAACAGTAAAGTTCGCAGAGACGTGACTTGTGGGGTCATACACGATCCTTACCTTCTCTGCGTATCTGTTAAGAGGAGATGCAGATGCCGAAGGGGCTGGTGATTTTCTTTGTTGACATGAGCTTATATGCCTTAAGGTAGAGATATTGCAGTAAATGGATCGTGCGCTCACTTGCAGCAGGCCACCTGCAACTTGTCCCCCAGCCTTTGCAGCCATTCTATCAAGTCATGTGATCAGTCATGTGACCTTTCGGTGCATTGAGAAAACCCGACTAAAACAAACAGCGAGGGCTTAATGGTCTTTAAAACACGAATCGTTTAAAACGCTGATTTTATACTTCAGTGTCAATATTTTAAAATGACCCGTAGGTCCTATTTACTTCTGTATTTTGTGAGTCAAATGCCTTGAACATGAAAGGGATGACGCTAGGATTGAGGGGGAGGAGTCTATATCAATTTACTGGGGAAACTGACATGGGCCTCGGTCCATAATTTTTGAAGGCTAATTATTGTGGTTTCTGTGATAGAATCTATGTAAAGCAGTTTAATTTATCAAGTCTAACTTTAAAGTTCACCAATGCTTTTGTAATTGGTATATTTTTCTCATATTCCCATTTTTTTTTTTCGTTTAGGCCACACTTTTTTATTTTTATGGATGACATCCTCTGAGTACCCCAAAATCGGTGCGAGAGGGCGAAAAAAAAANCATGCAGAAACAATATTTCCTCTGTTTTGTCTTCTGGGGTTATTCAAAGATGAGGTGCCTCTGAGAGCAGATAACTTTCGGGTGCACAGAAATAGGAAGTTCAGGAGCAGTGTCATTAGTCCTTTTGCTGGAAATATTGCATTTGTCTTGTACCACTGTGATAAAGAGGGTATGACCTCAGAGGAGAACAGGCATGATGGATGGCCTGAAGATATACAGAACTTAATGGTCCAGGTTTATGTGAATGAGAAATTAGTCCAGTTGCCCTTCTGTGGCCACAGAATGTGCTCATATGAAGAGTTTAAAAAGAATTACAAGCAATATGCAACAAACTGTGACTATAATGGAGTGTGTAAAAGGAAAACCCCCGAAAAGAAAGATGAACTTTAATCTCCCCCGAAATTTTGTCTTATATGTAGATTTTTCATAGGATGCACATACTTAAATTTTGCATGCAAGTTGCCTTATCTTCACATTTGTTCATTGTAGCATCAAACAGAATACAAATGCTTTGAGAAAAACACTACATAAATAGTAACTCAGATTCTGTGTGTATTAGGTAGATAAGTGTAGGACATACAATCCGTTTGAAATATTATTAATACTTTCATACTATCTCTTTCAAATGTCTGTGATTGAATTATCATTCAAAGAGAAGTGATGATTTGCAGTGGACCATATATACAAATGTAGCGTATAGAAAGTGATATTGTAAAATAATTTCACAGATATTAATGCAGGTATTTTCATGTTATTTATTATCATATAAGCCATTCATAACATTGTCTCAGGCAAAACCTTCCATAATTAAAAAAAATGTCTAAATGTAAAGTTTGCTTTAAATACTTCCTTAGAATCTCAGCAGATTATTTTACATTTAGGAACAGTGGTATTGAATGTTGAATACAATAACTAGTCACCAGTTTCCTGTTTGCTGAAAATAAAACAGAAGCCTCACCTATGGATGGAATTGATTTATTTAGGTTCTATAAATGGAAAGTATTTCATCAATCCACCATTCATTTTCCTTTAAAGTATACTTTGACTGACATACGCAAAAAAAAAAAAACAGCAAATTAACTGAAAGAATAGTTAATTCCTACATATGTTGTATCATATAAAGTGAAATATTTTAATGATATTTGGATTCAGGTTTCATCCTTTATGAACTAAGTGCAAATTAAGATCATGTTGCCAATCTCAACGAGATAAAAAGTCTGTGTTGGAGGTAGAAAAATTTCCCCAATGGCAAAAAAAAAAAAAAACAATTTCTAAACTAGATGCTCTTAATCTGCACTTTTTTCATATTTGGCATGAATATATGTAGACGGGAAGATCATAGTCTTGTCTAAATCCAGTCCATTCAACTTTTTGTTTTTAAGGGTTCTTAAGTCCTGGAGTTCAAATGTTGCCCAAAGGTTGTTGGACTGAATCAGGTTTGACCTTAACCAAATTTAGTACAAAAAGGTTCATTTATATACTTATGGCTATTTATATTTGTAAAGTTAAAAACCTCAACTTTATCAAATAAATTAACATTGACTACCTACAGACATTTGTTACTTAATGCTATTAAATATACAATCATTTCATGGCATGTTGTTGCATGATTTCAACATATATGCCATTTATATACATCAAGTTCAACTTGCAGAATGCCTGAGACAAAGACAAGTCATGAATAAGTTGATACATATTCAAATTTAAAAGAATGCCGATTTTGATAAAATGAATTATTCTATACTAATACCTCTAATGGAACCTAAAAAAATGAGATGTCATTGCATACTGTTGACAGGAAATCACCAATTTATCACAGGCATTTAAAAGGACACATTACAGAGCAGTCAATAATAGATGAAAGACAATTTAGTAACTTGTTATTTTTATGCACGTCTTCGGTACCATCAGTCTGGAAAGGCTATGAATTTTGTGCTTTTCATTGGATCATGTGTCCAGATATTGCGTCCCCCGAATATGGCTGAAAGTTCAACAGTGCTGACAATACTGTGCTTGGGAATGGTCTTTTTTTTTCAGCCTTCTATGTCAGTTAGCTTTGAAAGGTGTCCAGTTTGGTTCTAAGCAGATTTGTCCAGAGCACTGTCCTCCCAGGAGGACTGACCTTTACCAATTGTATGCCTATAAAATAATACTATATGGACTAAGATAAAGATGGAATTATAATCAAATTCCATACTGGAGCTTACACTTGAAATGAGGTCACTGTTTTAAGCTTATCACAAGGCCTTCTTCAGATGAATCCCATCATTGTTTAAAACAACTGGATGAAGCAAAACACCAATTTTGATATAATTGATGTTGTAGAAAACTCTTTATGTTTTACCTTATGTATCTAAAGCTACATGGATAAGCTTTTTATATAAACAGTTTTATAATAACATCATGTATGTGGGTAGATTTTACATATGATACTAGTACCACCTACCCACTCTGTGAGGAACAGTAAACATAGTGTATTACAATGTAGAGAAAATGTCATGGTGTTTGACTACATGTTTAGTAGTCTGCAGCAAGATAGCGAATCACAATTTCATTCATTTATAAATCGCGAGCTATAGAGAATAATTGCAGACCTTCCAAATATTAATTTATAGTGATTATTCTCAAATTCCCATTTTGACCAACCATGAACATAAATTAAACATCATCTGCATGGTTACACATACAACAGTCTATCAGGCTGGGTAGATAATCTTAGCACATACAGAATTGTACACTGTCACTATATTATACATATATACATACAAAACCTGCATATTCTAAAAACGCACTTAAAGTACTAAAGGCATCCATCATAAGACACTAGAGTAAGGTCTCATTTTTGACTCCACTTTAGGCTCTAGCACCAATATTGACCCTACAATACAGGAACTTTTTTATGGTATGCACTCTACTAGAGAATAAAAAGTTCTCAAATATGTAAGCATATGTAAGAAGATTGTTATGCAACAGCTGATTCAGCAGTAGCATGATATTCATGAGCTAGCACTCCTATTAATGACTCTGATATCTATACTATGCTAACGTAGATATAAAATTGTCAAAAGGAGTGCCAATGCTTGAATTTCTTGGTAATTCAGCAGGTGTGAGAAGGTTTTACATGCACATTTTATATATGAATTATTCTACACTAAATAATCCAGAAAAAGGTAATGTTTTTATTCTTCTTGTCAAATGGCATGAGCTTTACCCCCATCCTCATCCCTATATTCAAAGTGGGAAAAATGTTCATAGATGCACATATTTAATTGACTCTCTGCCCACTTCTATCCAAATGTATTTTTTTCCGAGCATAAATTTTAGGAAATTGAGATCTTCCAATAAACAGTTCTTGTCTGGAGGACCTTCCATGCATACAAATAATGTCAATGGCACATTCAAATTCTTTGCTAAGACAAGTCTGCCCCTTGCTGTATAGAGGGTGCCTCCTCCTCAGCCAAGAAATCCCACTGCAACTGATTATCAGCTGACAAGAATTCCTCCTGCTCAAGTACAAGGCTTGAAAGTGTGCTCTCCAGTCTGTAATGATCAAATAAATGCTATTACATTTGATATATTCCATTGAACAGGATGTCACTGGATCTAGAAGGCAAGATGAACTTTATCCTAACATGCACTGAAATTAATATTTGGAAATTTTAAAATCTTACTTTTTTCCACACATGCACTGGGCTGACAGCCTGATAATCACTACACAAAAAAATACCTATAGGCTGCCAACCTTCAATTTCACTACCAGATTACATGCAGATGACCTACTTAGCTTTGCTGTCCTCGTTCTCTGTCCTGAGCATCGAGGAAGCCTCCATATTTTTCTCGAACATCTGACTGAAACTGTTGCCCCCACTGCTCCCACTCTGCCTGGATGTGGACCTCATCAAGCTGCTGGTCAGAGAATGAGGCTGAGAGCCTGGAGCCTGGCTCCTCTGGACCTGAAACAGTTTAGGATATGTATATAAAAATGTACTGGTAATGTTTCCAGAAATGAACCAGCTATGAACAGATGCATTAGGAACAATGGTACCTCTGGCAATGTCACTATCCTTATTACAGTTGCCCCCAATTTTATGAAATATGATTTTAAAAAGAACTGCAAGAAGTTGATCAGTAACATTGCTTCTTTTTAGTTAAGTGTGGACTTTTGAACGGCATTCAGCATATTCATCTAATAAAAAGTTGTACACTTCATTTTTCTAATTGGGCAATAAATAAGATATTAACCAAAAGACAGTGCATTGACTGACTACACACACATGCATGCATTCACAAACAAGCACATGTACACATTAAAGAGTCACAACTGCTTACTTACCAGTTTCTTCAACATAGTCCACATCTCTGTTTGCCTCTGTTTCTGGTATGCCATCAGTACACTGCTACCAGCTTTAATGTCATCAATAGTTTCTTGAACTCGAGGAAGAAGGTCTGACATGTCAAGTTTGCAGGAAGCTAGTTTGCTGGAAACAGAAAGTATAATAGAATGCATTTCATAGTAATTGAGGTTCATTAAATGTTTGAATTAAGTCTTCGTGAGAATGGGTTCTATGCCAATAAAGAAATAACAGAAACAGTGACACTGAAAACCTGCGAAATCAACTACAAATGTAGCCTGGCCATCCCCCCCCCCCCTCCAAAAACTGCCTTAAAACTGACCCTAGCACATGTAATCCTATCATTGTCTTTCTCATCTAAAGTAATGAAACCTGGAAAACTATTCTAGTCCTAACCTAAAGGAATGTGACGCAGAACCCACCTAATATGTTGGTAGAGATCCCCAGTAAGTTTGTCCCTCTGTGTGTAGCACCTCACTACTGCCTGAACCATGCCAGTGTTGTCTGAAATCTGCTGCCTCTTTTCTGAAATATCGCGGCATCCAACAGCATAGCCTGGGTAAATAACTTCTGTACCAAATCAAGATGGTTTTCCATTGAAATTCTACTAAATGTACTACTTTATTCTGACTGAAAAAGGCAATACTGAGAGCTAGGTGCACTTTGCTTGCATCAAAACAAGTGCATTACAGGAATAATTCAATATTATTATGTTATTTTAATTTAAATCATCTAAACCTAAGCCAAATGTAACAAAGTGAAGTGTCAGACTATTGTAGCTATACCTCTTGCCATTTGCCTCAATTCTTGGTACAGCTTCATAGCAGCAGCCTCACTAAAAGCAAAAACATTCACCACGACTTGTTTGAAACAAAGACCAGTTTCTTATGTGTTTTCATCTCTTAAAAGGTTTATCTACCATTCTTATAGTTATTAAACTGACTAAACTCTTGGGCTTCACTTTCATCAAAGGACCACCTGTATATCCACATCATAATGAACATTTTGATAAGTCACAAGATTAATAAAAGCTTGCATTTAAAAACCTACATTTCACCCAGTGTATCTGTCTGTTTTGTTCTAGCATAGGGACTTCTCTGTAACTCTACTATCTTGGTCTGCAGTCCTTGAGTGTGAACCTCCAGGTCATTGACCTGTTGTTGCTGGAACACATGACAACAGCACATTAGCCATATCTAACAACCAGTATCATTCAAAATTTTAATTTAAGTGCTGTTACCAAGGCAACCAAGGTTGATACAAACAAATTAATATCCATTATGTTAGTTTGGGTCTATAATGAGCAAATACACCAATTTTCATCAAAATCTGAGAGGCCCAGGGTCATGTACCATCTTATTCTGACCTCACAGAGAAAGGTACTTAATTCATCAAAATTTGAGACATTATCTTTTTGTCATAACCAGTATCCTTGGGGCTTATTTCATTAGAAATTGAGACATTTCCTTGTGGATACACTAAAAAAGTCTTTTGACTATCAATGTCCAAATTCGCCTATGAACAGATTTAAAAGAATCTTTTACTCATGACAAAATACTAATTCATTTTTTTATATTATAAATGTTATATTATGTTTTTCTTGCATCTGACATTGTTTAAACATAAGTATTACAGCACACAGAAAAAATATCTTACCAGTTTTGTGTACTTCATTATTTCTTCTTTCATCATTGTCCAACTTTTTTTCAGCTTCTCAGATGCTAATAAGAAAGTGTCAAAGACTATGAATTACTTTAAAACATATCTCAGGCTGACAGGATAGGTATGTCTATAATTCCATGTACCTAAAATCAAGGCTTTTCCCTTTCTGAAAAACAGTTTGACATCAAAGTGAAAAGTCTGTTTCCAAAAATTTGTTTAAGTAAATATGAAGTGAGCCTAGATGCCTTTGGTTGTGTTAAGTGGCAAAGATTTGACTTCATATGTTACTTTAAGTGCATAACAAGGCA
>NW_019774212.1:0-15364 GCF_001039355.2 Lingula anatina
TATTGTTCAAGTTACAAAAGTCAAAATTGAAGCGATGAAAATTGAATACATTTAGTTAGCAATTTTTACGATTTAGTTTTTAGGTTGAAGTCAGGCAAAAGTTGGATGCACTGCATTGTCCTACAGTTATGTTTTGGTTGCATCTACGTACACAGGTTTTTACTGGACGACTGTAACGTGGGATTATAAAGTCACAGGAAGTGCTTCAGTGATGTCGCTCAGTTGTGGGTGTATTTGTTGTAACTTGTTGTAAGTCATTATCAGATAAAAACAGAAATTAAAACACAACATGTACTGGTATTCTGACATATCGAGGTTGAGATCATGTAATGGGGAGAGAGGGGACCGAATCAAGAGTTTATTCTATCCATCAATCAGTCCCATACGTATATTATATAATTGTGATGACTACCATACAGCCAGTCAAATTTACTGCTCACTCGTACGGCATTCGAAGTGTATTCTAAATATTCTGACTGCATTATGACAGCTTTATCGCTATTCCTAGTTTTCCAACTACATTCGCGCTGTATTTGAGAGCTAATACACCCGAATTGTGCACGAATCATTCATGCTATTCTGAATATTCCAACGGTACCCTTACAAGAATCTAGGTCAATTTGAACTTTCTTCCCGAATGTGGTGCGAATTTTGAAAATTCTTCATTCTGGCTCATTCTGCTTGATTCCTGCTGATTCCGAATAAGTGTGACGGGCCCTTCAGCTTTTCGAGGAGGCGTGTCATTCAGTTCAACTGATTGCACTTTAAGAGAGATCCCGCAGAGTTGGACCGACCCAAATGGGAAATTCGGAAACATTACTCAACCTTTCAGATATCACGGGACATCAATGAGATACGCACATGCGCTAAAAATCTTAATGCTGATAGCAGAAATACAAACGATAATAGATCAACTCAATTTATTTATCATCCAATTTTACAGCTTTTTTTTTCTCTGGCTGTTCATGTCCCTGTAACTAAAATTATTCCACGTGATCACCCAGGCTCCAAGTATGGGATGATTAAATATCATCGCATATATAACGAGAGAGGGGGACATGGGCATTATTGTGTTTGATTTTTTACCAAAAAACTTGATCAAAGTTTAGTGTAACAACGATTCGTGAGGCGCATACTGAGTTACATTTCAGATAAATCAGAACGCTGTAGAATCAGAACACACTTTGCGGTCCAGATGCATAACAAGAAGGTGTGCCATATACCTGTATTCCACTATCTAACGCAACTCTATCTGAACCATTATATAAAATTGCAGAAAATTTCAGAAAATATCACTGATGCATTTTTTTCATTTTAAATGATTCTGTAATCGTCCGCAGGTACCATGCACATATATGCAAAATGTTCATCGACTCATAATTTATCCTATCCATTTGAATCCACACAATGGAAAATCCTCTATTATCCAAGAGGCGTGCAAATTAATTCAACACTAAGTACCCTCTCTCATTATCTCCATCTCACAAATAACCAGGTGTTTCTCGTTACATTCAACAACCCTCCACATGAAAGCCTCGGATCCGTCCATGATAACACAGTTTTTTGTGCGGTCATTGAACTTGGGAAGAGTAAAACCTGTGCCCCACTCGTTGTACAAGGTGTCTAACTTGTTACCGTCAGTAAAGACGAACTCCCCTTCTTTGACTTTATCATTCATACCTAAGGAATGGAATGCATGCTATTGAGTATATAAGTTTTTTTATAGCTGACCATTTCAGTTTAAAAAAGCGAACACATCAATTTACATGTACTTCTAGTGATAATAAAAAGTTTAACATACACATGCTGAGTAGTGGACAATAACAAATGGGAATGGACAAATCCCCGAAGGAACAATGTCTATATGTGTGTGTGTGTGTGTGTGTGCGTGTGTGTGTGTTACGTACCCATCCAATAGGAACCTTCGGATTGAAGAGTTTTGGTCACCAGTTTAAACTTCCCTTTTTCCTTTATATGCACCAAATGCGCACCGGGGAAGATACTGCTGCAGAACCTTGCCCCGCTGTCGTAGCTCAGTACACTGTCCGATATAAAGAGACACGTGTCCTGTTCCTGTGAAAATCTTGGTGGGCACTTCTGGTCTGAAAATATTATTATAGACAGACTGCACGTCTCATTTCACGTATCCATTTATAATAATAATAATAATAATAATAATAATAATAATAATAGTATAAAAATAAGGTAGAATTAATACAGTATATAGCACAACAATACACACAACAGAACAATATGTTATTTGAAATACAAATTCAAAACTGCCTTTTCATGAACATAAATAAATGAATTACTGTTTGACAAATGATAAGGATGGAAGAAAGGGTGGGGCTACATTCACCATGCGTATTCATTTTGGGTAGATATATATGTTTGGAGTGTAACACCACCCTTTCATACGTTTCTTGGAGCAAGTCATGTTAATAATGTGCTCTGCATTTGCACAAAAGCTTCAGTTGTTTAGTAGGGATCTGGTTTGTATTTTATATTGATCTTCAGTTATTATTCCTGATAGCTAATTAAGTATTATTTTAAAAGAATTTTAAAAAAGTTGGTAACAACGAATTCACAGGTACAAACGTTTCATGCAGTGCTCCATGATACGCGCTTTTCAAGAATTTAATATTTTTCCATTGTAATTTGAAATGTTATGCTCAAATTTCATATATAAAAAAATCAGAAATGATATTATTGTTACATTTATTTCTCTGTTAATACAAAAGGAGTTTTTACTCATAAAGAACAAACATGTCTTATTACAAGTCGAAATGCCATTGGAAATAAATATCTAGCTTGATTTCTTATCCTTAGGTCCTAAGGCTCAAAATTAAAAACAGTCTAATTTTATGCCACAAAGATGGGACTTTGGGTTCTCAGAAAACAATTGGCCGTTTCTTTAATGGGCAATATATAATGACACTACATGCATCGTATCGTGGTATAAACTCACTACGTGTTGGATGTATCAGTAATTGTTACGTGTGCAATGACCGCGAGAGTCACACCTACCACAATGACCACCAGAGCCACACCTAGCACAATGACCACCAGAGTCACAAATACCACAACAACCATCAGAGTTACACCTACCACAATGACCACCAGAGTCACACCTAGCACAATGACCACCAGAGTCACACCTACTACAATGACCACCAGAGTCACACCTACCACAATGATCCCCGTATAGTCCACGTTTACATGTACAAGTGAAGCTTCCCACAGTGTTATTACACAGCATTCCTGAGTAAGGACACGTGCTAGGGAACTTGCATTCATCAATATCTGAAAACAATATGGATTCATTAATAATAAAACAATGCACGTCTTATGCATTAATTACTTGGTTTTACTTCATAATTACAGGCCGCCTACTAAAGAAACAGAAATCCAATAACAACGCATTCACAATTCATGTTCAGAGAGGAAGATGTCACTACTATAACAACAAACACAGCGCTAACATTCAATATTCATATTAAAACTATTTGATGTATGAGCATATCCCGAATACTTAAATAAATGAAAGCGACGCAAATACCGGTATAATGCAACTAAATCACTAGCCCACATCCCCTCTGATAAAAAGGTATACAGCACCCATCTATTCCCAAGCTTGAATGAACTCTCTTTGCATGGGGCGCCTAGAATCAAGTTGTATGTAAATCTACTAAACCTGGAGGGCTGAAACCAATGTATTGGATACCCAACACCCTTGACGTGACCATATGTGTCACTTACCTATACATGATCCACCCTCAAACCCTGGCAAGCATTCACATCTGTACGACCCCTCTTTGTTGATGCAACGGGAGTTTGGAGGACAAACGTCAGAAAGGCATTCGTCAATGTCTGCATAACAGGTGATGTACTGTATTCGTTACAGTTTTTAAACAATTATGTTAAATACATGATAATTATCAAACACAAACCTCAAACTTTCATACCGTTAGCTTACGGCAAACCTGGACATAGGCCTTCACCAGAATGATGTGAGCAGGTTTTGTTACTCGCTGACCGCTAGGTGGTATAGCATCCATCATCCTTTTAAAAATGTCAGATGGATCGCCCCCCTCCGTCCCTACATGGGTGGCTGGTGACGACTGAGGTTGATAGGCTATCGTATCTTGCGTGGGATGTCAGCTGGCTCGGATTCAAGGATGAGCTCAAGTCAATACTGTGACCGGTGTCTTTCATATGTCCAGAAATGGCAGAGGAAGTACTGCCTACAGTCACTGATTTCATGTGTTCATTAACCCTGGTCTTCTACAGTCTACCTGCCTCACCCATGTAAAAATTGCAGTCATGGCAGTTATTATATTGTCCCGAATAGGGACAGGGGGAGGTCAAACTAGTTGACATCTATAATTAAGAGGGCCATGGCCACTATACCACCTAGCGATCAATTGTTAACAACATCTGCTCACATCAGTCTGATGAAGGCCTTAGTCCAGGTTGACCGTATAAGCAAACGGTATGGACGATTTTCGGCTTGTAATTATACATCTACTTATCATATATGATCCAACTTCCAGCTAATGAACAGTTTTGCTTAATTATGTTAAAGTTTAAACTTGACATTTACAAGTGTAATTGCCAGATAACGGTATGTAGAATAAAAGTCTACCTTAACGTAAGTGATCAGTGGCTTAATAATTATTATACCTTTACATGTCCCATTTTTCTTTTCATATCCTGGCAAACAGTCACATTCAAGTTTGGTTCCATTGAAGGAACACGGATGAATACCACAATCGCAGCCTGCGTATTCTGAAAAAAGACACACGCACAGCATATTGTATAATAAATAAATAAATACCATACGGCATTTAGGGTCTGTCAAGTAAAATATAAAGAGATAAATACATTTACAGTTTTTTTCCCTTTTTGCAAATAAATGAAAGTTAACCCGGATGAATACCAGAGCATTGGTATAATATCTGATCTATGTATGATTGGTGTACCATATACCATCTATACAGTACCAACAAACCAGATTCTTTTCAATGTCGACTCTGACACACTATCTAAGGTAACACATATGAAGGTCATGAAGATTAGTTTCTTCTGTGAAATGGGCTAATATGTAATAAGGCATACCTCTACAGCGAGTCACGTTGTTGACTCCGATTCTGTCAGTGGTGGTTCCGTTCGGACACAGTTTGCAGGACATCTGACCAGGTTGGTCTTGATACTGACCAAATTGACAAGAAATACAATGTCTTTCAGCAATATCGTGGTATGTACCCTCAGGGCAAGTGTCTGGAAATTCAAAGTATCATAGAAATATAATAGAAATAGACAAATGATACAAGTATTTCTTTTTAATTTACTGTAAATCATTTTCTTAACCAAAAGTTTACAACACAAAGTCAGTCAACGAACCATAACATCTGGTTTTCAAAAAAAGTACATAATAAGTATATAAGGAAAAAAAACATAGACACATTTGACTTTAACACTAAACGGGACATTAAAAAAACAGATGATTTCATACAGCAGTTGAAGGCTTTCCTAATAGACCCGTCAAGACACGCCAGTGACGGCTTGGAGATCTGAATGTTGTTTCCTTTTAATACGACGGGAGCGCCATATATCTGAAGTGTCACTTTATTTGCCAATATTGTCTGCTTCAGTTCAGCAGCCTTCGTCCTATTAATGGATAATGTAAACTAAAACAGTATTGTCTTACATAAGTAAGACAAAAATGGCTGGCTAACATCATTTGATATACCGTACATGCACTTTTGTTTGAAGCACAATGATAGTCCAAGTTACTGGCATCATATCATGGCATAAGGTAATTTTGGTAGCATGGCATTAAGTAACTCTGTTTTAAAAATCAGTAACTTGTTTTGGTATTAATTGATCTCAAGAAGGTGCAGTTAGACAATTGATACACGAAATAAACGCTTTTCAACATGACTAGTACACTATTACGGGAACCAGATGTCAACAAATGAAATGAACATTTTATAGAATATTGCGACCTAAAGGAGGCATTTTCCCTTTACGGCGCCCCTTTATAGTTATACGGGTATGTTAAACTCACTTCAGTAATTTCAGAGTCTTTGACAACTCGGTCCTTGCAGACTGCTGAGTGGTGATTGATCCCTTGGCAGGGGCTGCATACAAGATGATCTTCATTTGGAAGCGTTTCTCTTGCGGCACCGCCCGTCTGTATGCGTGGAAGGCTACACGCTCTATCTCGATATCTTTTATCTATAGGAATGACATGTTTGATCTAAGTATGTTCCAATTGTAGCTTAGATAGGATGTTAGTTCATATTGTGTTTTATTTAAATGCAAAAATATAATTAATTATTTTTGCTTCATTTGAAGAAACACTAGTGACCTTTTATGTACTGTACAGGTAAGTAGCATTGGGATTTTTACGCAATTTACCTTGCAAGGATCCGTACAAATGTTCTTGGCTCGTAGCTCTAGAAGCATCTTTCGCTTTATATCTAGCTTCAGCGCAGCGTCTGGTTCAGAACTTGGAACGGAGATACTAGTCCCCTCCAGAAACATTTCCAGTCCAGATGGGTCATCAGACACTTAAAAAATAACGTTTCACATAAAAGGGTTCCTCTAAATCTACATGTATGCATCTTATAATTCAAGTCATGTATATAATATGTCACTATTCTCTATTTTATGACCACCTGCTAATCTCAACAGAAATAAACCTGTACATATATTTGTACACATATCATTCATACAACTGTATTAGATGCACGATGGTATGCCTTCATGATGATGACATATTGGTGCACTAACCAACAATTGTAGGTACCATATACAATGTATATGGTACCTACATCACATGTACATGGTATAAGACACACTTACCTTGGCACTTTCCTACCTTAGCAGGAAGATACTTCTCACCATCACCAAGAGGAACTTTCCAAGTCCATCCCGTGTTAACATTACACTGGAAGACACTATGCTTCTGCGTGTACTCCTGTCCAGTGGGACAATGCATGTAGCATACTTTGTCCAAGTCGTCACCTGAGCATGCCTTATAACCACCCTCTGGCGAGTCAAGGTCACTGGAGACGCACTGGCCACTTGCTAAGGGTAGGGGTATATGCACGGTAATTATACAGTATATGCATGTCGCTGAAGTCATTTCTATATATTTCAAACCGTTAGGCATGATGTAATACATCTTACAGCCTGATGTTAGTATATTTAAAAGCGTTTCTATCAGGGAGATGTACAGTTATATCCATCCTTGTATCTTTATGTAGTCTACTAGCAGGTAGTCAATCTGATAAAGATACAAAAAAGGATAAATGGAAGCGCGCATTTTGTTTTGTTTTTTTTTTTTCAATATTTATACATTTTTTAAAAAAGTTATATACCAATAATACCTTCACATGTTGGTAGCTTTTTATATGGCCAGGCATGTGGTGACGAGCACACTATTGGGGTGTTGTTTGAGCTCTTAAATCCCCGGTCACAGATATAGCTGACTGTATCACCATAACAGAGGTTATTTTCGTTATCAGGATGCCCATTTAGAATGAATCGAGCTTTTCCGCAGCATTCTAGAAATGTAAATATCGATAACGATAAGTTACCAGCTCCCAATAAAACACACTCGTTTTACATTGCTTATGTTCAATTTTAATTTTAACTACAGAAACTTCAATATCACGCAGGGTTGCACTTGTGCATCGTATATACGTTCTCTGACAAATTGGTTCCTCTCCCGTCAGCGTCCCGTTCGCCAGACATGTTCTTGTCAAACTCCCGCTGATTAACGTGTGTTCTGGATCACAGTAGTACCGCACATAATCGTTTTCTTTCAGTCTATTGGTAGATGACACTGACATTGTGGAACCCGGGGCGGTGTGAACCTGACATGCTGGAAATATAACAATTAGAATAAAAAGGACATCGTTTCGATGTTGACTGCGGCATTTTGACCGCTAGCTATTACAAGAAACAGAAACGTTAACATACGAGTAAGTCATTATGAAATGAGGTAAGACATCTAATCAGATTTTTCCAATAAAACTTTGCTCCCTTTTACCGAAACTTAAATATATGATTACACTCACTCGGGCAATCCCGCACATTACACATCTCTGACTGAGCTCCAGCACTAAAAGGGCAATCCTTTCCTCCATGTTCAGGTTTGGGGTTGGTACATGCTCTACGTCTTATCCTGGTCCCACCTCCACAGGATACAGTGCACGATGACCATGACTCCCACTCGGCCCAGCCACCGTCAACTGTGTGCAAAAGGGTGAACTTTGTATACATCTTAATCATCATGAATGATTGCCTTTTTAATGGCGTAAAAATCACACCTAAATCCCCTGTTACACCGTGCTTGCAACAGCTCAAAAAACTGTTTTTGCCTCAATGTCACAATTGCTAAGAAACAGGTCAAATAAAAATAGATGTGTTGATTGCGTTATATCACTCACCTGAACATGCGTTCAGATTACAATCAAGTTTTTCTGACGCATTTCCCTGAAGACAGTCTTTTCCTCCGTGTTGAGGTTTAGGATTGGTACATGTACGACTTCTCATCATAGTACCACCGCCACACGTCCTTGTACATGGAGTCCAACCGGCCCAATTTGCCCAGGCTCCGTCAACTGAAATATTTCGAAAGATATAACATTGATTGATAAAGCATGCACATCTTCTGACCTCTCGAACTGTAGTTCAGTGCACCAGCCCAAAGCCCAGGGACCAGTTTGAATATAAATAAAATGGTATATTCCTTAAATTTACTGAGAAATTTCTGATGGACCACCGTAAATTTGATTCCGGATTGGGCTTAAAGACAATGAGCAGCCGAAAAGCAACTGAGGCAAAACGTTTAAATGTTTTTTTGTAGTTATAATAGGCTTTCACTATTGCTTAACACTATTGCTTTAAAGGAACACGCAAAAGAACTTTTTTCAACGTTCGAACACAATCTTTGCGAGGTAACGCAATGCTTTCTACCTAACATACCACTGTCTTGGAATGAAAGAACGTATAAATGATTGCGTTCCCTCCCAAAGATTGCGTTCGAACGTGATAATTATTGTGTTCGAACGATGGAATATTTTTTCTTTTGGATATCCCTTTAAAAGCTTCTTACGATTGCCTTCGAATTTGATTTTATATCCATCCATTTTTTTTTAAATTTGATATTAAATTTCATTTTTTTTTTCAGTTCTTGTGATACTCCCAAACAGCCAAACATTCATGGATGTGTAAATCGAACTCACCTGGACAGGCCGGTGTGTTACACTGCTCTGACTGAGACCCGACATTGCTAGGGCAATCCTTTCCTCCATGTTCAGGTTTGGGGTTGGTACATGACCTACGTCTTATCCTGGTCCCACCTCCACAGGACACAGTGCACGATGACCAGTTGCCCCAGGCCGACCAGCCGCCGTCGACTGAAATGACAATAATCAACAGTTCATGTATTACTTCCTTGATTTACTGTGGTCAGAATTATAACAAAATACGACATATTTATATTGGCATATCGAACAAAAACAACTGTCCATAAATACAGTATTTATACAATTTGTGTAGTGAACCCCTGAACTAATATGTAAACACCTATCAATGTAGCATTGTGCTTTGATTATTTCTAAGCTGTATTAAATTCTGCACCTGGACAAGGGTGAGAATTGCATTCCTGTGTTTGTTCATTTTGTCCCGGACAGTCCTTCCCTCCATGGCTTTTAGGCGGACTATTACACGCCCTGTGTCTTGTCATGTTGCCTTGACCACAGGTTTTACTGCATACTGACCAGTGTGTCCAGACACTCCAGGCTCCGTCCACTGTAAAGGAAACAAAAGTATATGTACCTTGGTGTATAACTCTGGCGTTTATTCCCCATGAAGGATACTTGTGCCACACTGTCCGATAATGTTTAGTTTAGTTTAGTTTAGTTTATTTCACTGTAACATATGCAACGTAGTGGCTACATGTAGACCAAACAAACATGGAGAATTAAAATTCGCGCTAAGGTCATCATAAATTTGGTCAACAGCCACTCAACATCCACAGGAAGTAAGATACGGTATGGATGACGAATATTACATGGGAAGGCAGTGTGGAGCAAGATCATAGACCTGCTTATAAAAGAAGGTCATCGTTCCGACGGTGGACTGAGGCAAAACTCATTCCCCCATTCAACGTAAGATTTCCCAGCCAACAAACTCGCACCTAAGGAATTCACTTTTGGTAAAAGCGACACTTTTCTCCAATTAACCAACCTTTTGATAATCCTTTCCTGCCACTTGCGTTAATACCGTAACAGACTGGGCAAATCAAAGACCTTAATTCACGCTTAATCGCATTTGTGAAAAAACTCACTTAGAACACTGGCTGAACGAGGTTGCAGGCAATTGAAAATTGTGTCAAGATACTGTAGTGGATCGTCAGTGGATTTTGGTGACATTTTAGCTTTTTGCCTTTACATGTTTTAATTATCAAAAAATTATTGCCAGACATTAGAAAAAATCCAACAGTACATGTACATGATTTATGTACTTTTCAATATATACACTGTGTTGAATTTTTTACGCTTTGTCGCTTACACACTTATGCGATTAACAACACTTGATTAGGTAATACGATTAGGTACTAAAATACACCAAATTTATTTCAACAACTTTTATTTATACATCAACGATAGCAACAGTAAAGTGATTTCACAGGGAAGCAGAACTCGGTTCGTTAGTCAGGCTTTGCCTGTAGCGTTTAGAACTGGGTTATTGCACACTTATTGCACATATCTCAGTCCCTGTGTGTCACCCCATGATCCCCAAGTTATCTAACATTATACAGATTAGAAAAAGCAGTCAAGTCACTCACCAGGGCATTGTCCAGGGAAGCAAAGTTCAGTTTGTCGGTCATCTCCAGGGCAAGGTTTACCGGCGCCCTTTGGAATTGGGTTATCACATGACCGGTTTCTGAATCTTAGTCCTTGTGTACCACATGTTAAGGAACATGCACTCCATGGTTCCCACGATCCCCAGGCCCCATCTGCAGTTACAGTATACACAGACTTGGTCAAGCAAATACATTTCTACCAAATATAATTATATTCCGTGTATTCGGATTTAAAAGCATCTTACATTTATGGGCGCCAACAAAAGCTTTTGTTTGTTAATGGAATTGTTCACAAGTTATCAAAATCAGGCGTCGAAAAAGATCTCTCCAAATGTCAGGGACACAGACCCAGAGACGGTGAATCTGTTCCAATATACGATGGAGATATTTGGACAATATGCGATGGAATGGATGGGGTTAAGGAATGGGTTTGCAATTATATCGAAAGAAGTACAAACATATAACCAATTACCAGTTTATAATAACTAATCGGAACCAAATGTATGTAATTTTCGACTGGGAATTTTTTATTTTCGCACTGCCATTTACCTGAGTGGTATTCACACACGCAAAAACCTTTGGCTGCACACGAGTAATCATCAATACCGTTATGTTTCGGTTCATCTGTCCGTAAAGCCATACACTCCTCAATAATTTTACCACCTGCATTATCGGGTTGGCCAGGGCGCCACAGACGGCTGTCTACTGCAGTATTTGTCTCATACCAGATCCAATTCCCATGTATTTTCCTACCATTAACCCAAATGGGTGGTATATCTGTGCTGCCTGAAAGTAATATTTAGTATATCCACAAATAAAGTGTTAAGAAATCCATTTATCTTTGTTCTCTGCATGCAGGCACCATGGTCGCACGCATATAGACAATAACATATCAAAGCACTCAGCTGGTTAAAACGCAACTATCGGTGTTGTTTGTACAAACTACAGACTTCGAATATATATGCCTGAACACAATGAAAGCAGCAGAACTAAACCCGAGGCAAGCAAACCTTAATGGGATCTTTGATATACTTTCATTATCCAGCATCTCGATTACATTCGCTTGTTTGAAACTGAATAGAAAAATAGTCAATATCACAATTCGATCACAGAAAATACGTCTTTTACCTCCATTTTGTTCCAGATAATTGATTACTGTGTCCCGTTGTTGTGTTGTTTTTATTTCCATCAACCTGTCGTCGTCTCTCTCACATAGCTGTCTTGCCAGATCCCACGACAACCTGCTGTCTCTATCATATCGTATACAAGCACCACCAACAAGCTCATAGGGTTGTGGACAAGTTACGCCAATGACCACAGATTTCTGCAGTGTGCATGCAAGAACAAAACAAATGATTAAGAAAGAGTACTTGGTCCCCATCTCCAAAACTATGATGACACTGATACTGTATGCAGAGTGAAATAAACTGCACGTGTAAGTAGATCGAGCCAAACGACACTATCACAATTTGGTGTTCCATTTATATTGATGACTCCCTTGTACTATCTTGACACACAGGAATCTACCTACATCACATCTTATGGCGAGCGACATAGTTGGAAAAAATTGGTACTTAGAGTTTCACTAAATACGTCCGCTTAATTAATTACGTAAATACATTTCTAAGGTAAGGTTTGTTTTATTTGTTTTTCAATTTCAGATTTCTTGGGGAAGAAAGTGTTGATTCACACAGTCTTTTTTCATGCAGTATGTATATTGATACAAAATGTAGATTTTCAAATAATAGATTTGGTCTTGCATGCTTCATGATTGTGTCTCTTTGCCTGGTTTATTATATATATATATATTTTTTTTTTTTTTTGGTGGCGGAAACCGTATGTAGACACTAAATGAAAATGTTGGTGTTTTGAGGTAAAAATACTGCAACGCCGGATGTTTAAAAAATCATTCTTCATTAATAGTCGAACATCTGACTTAATGCTTTGAAAGTCGGGTAAAAAGGTTGTAGTTTATGTTTTACTTATTGCACATTTCTGGCAGACACGTGTAACGTTTCCCATGTTATTTCTTTTTTATTTAGAAGTCCTTGATAACAGTTATGGTACTTAAGGTCACATCGGTACACGATCTTTTGGAGATCCAATTAAACTTGCAATAATAATAATAATAATGGTAATTCTGTATGTATATGTGTCGCACACGTGTACATCCCACGTGATATAAAGTGTCTCTGACTACTACCCTGTAATATTGTGAACTGAGAAAGAACCGCGTTACTAAGGCCCCTATTTCACACAGACCACGAATCCCACGAATCGCCAGGAATTGACAAATTTCAGGATTCGAGAGGATTCGTGAGATTTTGCCAATTTTCTGTACTAATTCGACACGCTCACGACTCAGTTACGATACGGGTACGATAGTGTTACGAATATTCGTGGAATTCGGCTGGAATCGTGAGATTTTGCCAATTTTCTGGTCTAATTCGACCATTCTTCGATTCAGTTACGATACAGGTGCGATAGTGTTACGAATATTCGTGGGATTCGGCTGGAATCGCACTAATATTGTCCAGAAATTCACTACAATTTTTTGGAATCGGGATTTCGTGGCCAAAACTTTGAACAGCTCAAAATTTTTTGCCACGAAATCCCGATTGATCAAGAACCGACTACGATTATATGCGAATCTGTTAAGAACTTCACGAACTGATTACGATTCAACCACGAATCCTGAAATTTTCAATTCCTGGCGATTCGCGGGATTCGTGGTCTGTGTGAAATAGGGGCATCAAAGTTTTTGCCACCAATTCCTGTTGGTCAAGAAGTGCAAGAACTGACTACGAATATATACGAATCTGTTAAGAACTTCACGAGCTGATTACGATTCAACCACGAATCGTGAAATTTGTCAATTCATGGCCATTCGTGGGATTCGTGGTCTGTGTGAAATAGGGGCATAAAGCAGGGCCCCGTATCTCAAAAACTTCGCTGTGTTGCATACGTGCGCAAGCGTCTCGATTCCATAACTCGCCCATACTCGTCCCATATGATACATTGTAGCCTCTGTTTGATATAGCGATTCGCAATACGCGATGCTTTCGAGATACGGGGCCCAGGTCAGTGCATGGTCTAAATAAAACGTTCCTACTACCACATAGTGTTAGTGTGAGTTCATGAGTCAAGGACATAAACATGATAAATATTGTTTTGATGTGATAATGAAGAGACGTGGTAAATGTACCCTTATGAGTGTAAGGGTGCATGTAAACTTCAAACTAAGTGTAATATTTGATTTAACTTAAAACGCGTCTTTATTGTTCAAGTAACAAAAGTCAAAAGTGAAGCGATGAAAATGTACATATATAGGTAGCAATATACAGTTTAGTTTTCAGGCTGCAGTCTGGCTAAAGTCGGATGTGCTGCATTTTCCTACCGTTATGTTTGGGTTGCATCTACCTACACGCTTTCACAGGGCAACTGTAACATGGGCTTATAAAGTGGCAGGGAGTGCATACGTGATGTCGCTCAATTGTCTGCTTGATATCTGCCATGGTATAAATAGATCTTAAACTGTGCCATAGTGCTATTTTTGAGGTGATCACATACCTATTTTAACCTACAGGGACTGTTCACTATCTACAATGCCGAATGAAAAAATATCTGCATTGCTGTTGTTAGCAATTGTTTGTTTTTTGCATTTGAGTTTGGGTGGATTGCATTGTAACACCCCGTATCAAGATGTTGCCTCAACATGTTTACGGTTTTCTACTGACAATTTGTATTGGGAAGCAGCAAGGAATCGCTGCACCAGTGAGGAAGCCCACCTGGCAGTTCTTAATACAGTGTGGAAAAGAGACTCTGTTCTTGGATTTATTAATAAGCAAATAGGTATGTACACATATCTCCTCTATAAGTGACCTATTTCTTTATTTAAAATAAGGGGGATAAAATACTGCTTGCTCTTATGTGAAATAATTCTGTTTTTATACTGAGACTAGAAGTACCAAAAATGTACATTTATAAGTCTCATATAGGAGAAACTACCTTGACAGCTAGTTCATTGAGAAAAATCTAGCCCTAACTCGTACGAACACTACCTATAATTAAGGCCGGATTCTTTGTTACGTGAACCCTCAATTTCAACTCAAGAACTAGACATGAACCAGTAACCAATTAACACTAGATCAGCTGTACCAGGGTCACATTATTCACAGTGTTGGTTTCCTGGACATTAAAGACATCATCCCAAGGTCCTCTATCCCCTTCCCAACAATACCCTGTTGCGATATTTATGTCCACTACTCTTTGACTCAGAATGTTAACGGCATATGGATATGAAAGTGAAAACCGAAATTCTAGATTTCAGTGTGAAAGAAATAACCCAATAACCTAATCGTGAGAGGAAAGCTGTCAAAAATAAAGAGACTTAAATGCTTTAGGTCAAAATATGATAAATAACAGATACGCAGTATGATAATTAAGTTATATACGGACATACTTACAGGGTTACCACTT
>NW_019774214.1:0-12025 GCF_001039355.2 Lingula anatina
GTTCAAAATTGTTTCACATTAATGATAAAGGTGCAAGGTGAATCACAGATGAAAAGATTGAACTTACCAACACGTGGCATTCATGCAATTTCACTTACAGAGTCTACTTTACCATGCCTACAGAATAACAGTACACAACAACAAGTAATATAGGAGGTAGACAACTACAAGGAGATGAAGAATTGTGTTGCATTCACTATGCCTTTTACCCTTCCTTTAGGTCACACCAAACACAATGTCACATCTAACACAATGTCACATCTAATACACTGATGTCACACATAACATAATTATGTCACACCTAACACACTGCCGTCACACTTAACACAATGTTGTTACAACTAACTCACTGGTGTCACACTTAAAACAATGCTGACACATCAAACGAACTGATGCGACACTTAACACAATGTTGCTAGAACTAACTCACTGATGCAAACTTTAATACAATGCTGTCACACCCAACACAATGTTGTCACATCTAACACACTGATGTGAGACAGTACACAGCACTCAAGGCAGGGTATATGTCTGTGTGTATCCTTACCTAGCTTCTATCCTGGCACATCTGGGGCACTTGCCTGGGATATAGCACCCTTTGTGGAAACAAGCACTGCAGGCTGTGTGAAAAATATTATACAATTAAATATTACATCATACATATCTGATTTATAAATATTCTAGATATTCTTCTTCATATACAAAATGATTTATGAAGGGCTGAAGTTAACTTTCACACATTATATTTACTTTAAAGTTTTCAGTTGATAATTTTCAGAAATCTGAATTTTGTTTGTTTGTTTGTTTTACAAATAAATTTTTGCCTTTTATTTTTAACACTCAAATTTTTCGCAACTGAACATTCATTTGCCATTTATTCACCACATCATACAGGATTTTCAATCCCACGGCACTTACATGGGCAGTTTTCAACTTTATGCAGCTCAAATGGGAAAATGACATCTTGACGGTTGTTGCAAAACTCACAGAAGAAACCCTTGGCTTGGCAGAGCTAGATAACAAAATAAATGAATAAAAATTAATAAAAATATCATTTTCCATACTAACTATCATCATATAATAATCACATATTAAAATCGTAAATCTTGGAATGTGAGGTCTGATAAAACATGATTTTGACAAATGACAAAATCACCAAACATGAGACTGAAAAAAAAAAAAAAAGAGAAATCACTGATTTTATGAACAATCAGAAATAGTACTATAATAATAATTTTTAAAAGAATTAGATGACAACAATGTTGGATGGCAGCAGAGTTGTAACTTATGATGTTTTCTTGGAGGTCACTGACATTTAGGTGTTATATCATATAACAAAACAACCACAGACTGGCTGAGGTCAGCCAGACAATGTTATATGTGTGTGTGTGTGTGTGTGTGTGTGTGTGTGTGTGAGAGAGAGAGAGAGAGAGAGAGAGGAGGACTCACAGGACAGTCTCTTGTATGTTCATAGCACTTAGTGACCAGTTTCTTCAGAAGATCATACATCTCACCAGACCTCACCTGAAAAAGCAAACAAAATCAAAATTTTAGAAAAGAAAAAAACTTAAAGCAAACTTAAGCTTCTGTGTCTTATCAGCTGGTCTTCTTTCAAACACACACAAGATATGACAATGTGTCAGTGCTATATAATAACTTATAATCACAACTTATTGTATTATATATAGTGGGCAGGGCACCAAGAATATCGGTACCAGCATCCCATACTGAGACTAAGATATTACAACTCTCTGCAGAGACAGCAAGTTGAGCCGTCTCAAGTTGACTGAATGCGTTATGTACGTATTACCTGTTTTCATGGTAACCTACCTTAATCAGGTCAGCTATGGAGTAGACATGGACGTCGTCAAGCCAACTGGATGGAAGGGACTCCAATTCAGCAAACAAGCTGAAATAATAATAATAATAATAATAATAATAATAATAATAATAAACAAACAAATAAAAAAAAGAAAGAAAACAAATATGTGTATAAAATATTAATAGCAACTACAGCAATAATAATAACATATAAAACAATTTCACAATAAAATCACTGTGTACAAATTACTAATTATAACTAACTTTAAGTTAGAAAGCTACTCTCATCTTTCTAACGCTTACCTTTGCCCTAAGCGGCAAGTTTTGACAAACCGCCTAAAATGAAACAGCTGCCTCCGGAACTCCTTCACAGTGTCTAACGCCTTCACCCTCCTGTACAGCGTGGGGTTAATGTCCTGAATACTGAACAGGGGATCAGTGTGCATCTTCTGGAGGAGGTCTCGGGAGAAATTGGAGACTGGGTACTTGGTGAAGTCCCATTTGCGCAGGATTCGTCCAGGAATGTATGTTATTGCACTGCTATGGCAACACTGGCAGAAGTACTTGCCCAGGTACTCGCAGTAGCGATAGCGTTTGATGTAACCTGAGGGAGATGAAAAAATTGAATTTGCCAATCATAAAATTTGAATTCATTGTTTTCAAAAACATAAGTCATCTTCAAAACTTAATCCACCTACTGGTATTGATGTATTTCAACCAACTTGTCAGTATTATTTGCAAAATATTCGTTTAAAGAAAAAAAATGTAAATAAGAAATTATGTTAAATTTATTTGCAACTTATACACTAGACACATCTAGTGACAATATATTATATAGACATAAAAACAGTTCACTTTATAATAAGATTATGAAGTTTATATAATTCAATTTGCTTGGGGTAACTGCAATTTTACCAAAAGAAAAAATAAAGAGAAGAAATAGAACAGAAAAATATTACCAGTTTCCACCTTGGTACCACATCCAGCACATCTGTAGTTTTGTTTGGCAATCAGCACCTTCCTCCTAAAATAATATCAGTTTATCATCAGAGAGGTGTCACCACCTACTGAACATGTACCACCAGCTGGGTGTGGCTCTTCAAAGGGGTAACAGAAAACAGAAATAGGTGAAAAGTTGTGAAGGTTAGTTTTAACTTTGCTATGGCTGACGCAACCACTGAAAATTTTTCTATATTCATGAATTTCTTTTTGTTTCTTTTTTTCCAACCCAAGAAAAAGAGAAAGAAAGCTTTCATCTAATTCAGTGATTGACACTGCTAAGATAACTGTTTAAGACACATTTTTTCAACAAAGTGAACATATCTAACAAACAGTACTGCAATAAACTTACAACCATATATTGTAAAATACAACAGCCTCAACCTAACACATCTAACAAAATTGCAACCAGTATGATCTCAACCAACACAATCTCAACTAACACAATCTCCACCAACACAATTTACACTATGAGCACCTACTTTGGTGTTGGGTGGATGTTGAAAATAATCTGTGGTCTGGGTGGAGCCCACTCAAAGTTGCCACGGAGACGAGTCTGAAAAAATCAAACTTCAGATTTTATTTTTACAGTCACAGACACTTGTACTTGTGATTTGAATTGTAGACGAGGAAGAAGTAAACACAAAGCTTCAGATTTGAAAGACATCTTGACAGTAAACAGTCGCTTATCACAAACTTAGCTCAGACAGTACAGTGAAATCAAGGATTTATCTTACCTAACTGCAGAGAGTTGTTGTTATGTATAAATCAACCAACTTGAAGGTGAATTAACAAAACTGCAGTAAAGATAAAGCAGTAGGCACATCATGACAAGTTGCCACACAGCATAATAATCCACAACTCATAAATGGCAGCGATAGTCAGTGTTTTCAATATGACCAAGAAAGGTTTTGAATGATAAAGAAACAAACAAACAAACTAACAAACAAACAAACTAAATAAATAAAATGGCTCTGTGTTTCTCTTAACATTGACTACAAATTTTCCTTCATGCATCAAAATAAAAAATATTACTCACAGACTGTGCAGATGAATTCTGTCTTTTCAAAATGAGGAGATTTTCACTGTCATCTGGAGAAATGGGCAGAGAATCTGGCAGCGGCAGCAGCTACAAGTGAGACAGAGAATTCAATTATAACTTATAACTTTCACATATAATATTTATCCTGAATTTCAATTCTGTTCTCTTTTGCTTATCCGATTCCCCTCAGCCTGTGAACAGCTGTTTCAGAAATAAATACACAAAAAATTAATACCAATATAATTACTTCCAAAATCCACAATGCATTCACCTAACTAAATAATATCTGATTTTACCTCAAAAGTGAAAAACTGCAGATTGCATTTGAATAAATTGAGATCTAATCAGTACAAATATCAATATCAAGGTTATTCCAGGACAGTCTCATACAGCACTGCTCCCTATGGACCAACATGCGCACTAACGAACCTTCTGTGGTACATCCTGTTCTGAGACCAGCCATTCCAGATCAGACGCTTTGGGGAGCTGGTGTTCTGAGAACCTCTTCAATAGAGCAATAGCCACAGACTCGGCAGATAAATTGCCAGAATTCCCACTCTGGTTGAAATTGCTACTCTCATTGCCTGAACTGAAACATTATAAATACTATCACTATGAAGAAACAATATTGTGAAGGCAAAATTTGTTGAATATCTGAATCAAAGGGTGAAAACTTTCCTTATCTTCAAGAAATATTGTAAATAATTGTAATCACTACATTCTTAGGATTATAAAAGTCATAAGATGAAATTCATCATTTTATTGTCTTTTTTTTGTGAATATATTTTGTTTTGTAAATAAAATGTAAGAGGGAAAGGTGATTCCAATCTATCTTACCTTTGTGAGTCAAATTTAACTTGACTATTGGCCTTTTGAAGTTCTGCATCTGGAGATCGAGAGAAAACTTAACATTGGATACATCATTATACTTACTAAAACACACCTGTAATTCTGTCACTTTTCTTTAAAATGTTTCTTTTTCATTGCATTTCTAATGCTTAGACCTACTGCATTATAGTCAAAGATGTTAAGCACTGATGCAATAAGTTTAAATTTGACCTAATAGCACATTTAACTGAATATCCAAAAGCAATTTAGGTATATTTAAAATATTTTGATGTCAACAAACTATCTCTATGACTACAGTAGCAGGCATATATAGCAAAAACCTTTGATACAAGGTTATGGTTTACAGGGTCTAAAGCAATTTTCTTTCTTTCTCTCAACAATATGACCATTTCATAATAAAGAACTAACAACATGCAAACAATTTCCACTTTTGTTATGTTCAGTAATCATGAACATATCAGGTATCTACAAGTACATTTAATTATTTGAGCCTTATAATCACAAATATCACAAACATTTGTTAAATGTACGGTTACTTTTCTTTATCAGTAATTCAAGCCAGTTAGAAAACCAGCCTTTAGTCTGAGAACAGCACTTGGTCTTACCTTGGTGGCTCAGCGACCTCCATCCTTGTGCATGTTGTTGGTGTTTAAAGTTATTTTAAGATATTTTCATAAAATATATGCCATTTATACTGATGATTGGAGGAAGTGAATACCAGCTATTACTAAGAAAATAAAGGCATGTTGTTTTTTTCTGACCAAGTACTGTTCTCGATGACGTAGGTTTACTAAAAACCTACCATTATAAAGTGAAGCCATTGAGAGGGACAGACAGCTATTTTGGAGAGATGTCAGGTTGGAGGACTCTTGTGGAGAAGAGTCTGTAAGCAAATAATTACCAATTAATCCATTCTAATACAATTCATTTGATGTCATCAATTTATTCATTGAAATTCAACCCTTTCGGTCCAGCTGTAAGATGATTTCATTCCAAATTTAATAAAATTTTATTTGATTTTAGATTCTAACTCAAATTTGTGAATTTTGGACAAATGGTGGAAATAACACTTCTTTTATAATGTCATTCACTTTTTATCATTTTAAGTTAGGAATTTACACCTGGACCTTGATTGGGCTAAATTTGCATCAATTAATAAAAAAAAAATAAAGATTGATAAAGAAAATATGTATTTCATAATGCAATGAACACAGTTCATAAAGAGTAACAAGCAGCACCACTATCCCAACTATATACTATAAACATGACTTGTAACAGACACAATATTACACCAGGCTACATTCACAACAGAACAGACAAGACATGGTCTACATCACATCATCCTGATCACATCCAGAGTAGTTTATTCCATGTCAAAAACTTTTAACCCCACTGGCCCTTCAAACCACCAGGGTCTATAAGAATGTAATGGTCAAAAGCAAAAACTATGGGAATTATCTGAAGAAATTTTCAATTTTTGTGGCCTATCAGGTATCTTCAATTTTACTCTCATTTGGCAGCCAGAGCTCATGTAATGGACTGTTTCTATGCCACGTATTATCAGCAATCTGGCCATATGGTCATGTAATTTAGACCACATATCTGGTTTGTGTTTTATCTTAGTTCTGCTGTGAACATGACCATAAAGCTGAAGACACTAACACTGGCATATGACTCTACACATGCTGGTATTCACAAAAATACACTAAAAGCAAAAGGGCATGCTTCATAAAATTGCAATAAATAAATAAATAAATAAGTAAATGGTAAAAAATTAATAAAATATAAAATGGTCGCTGTTACTAGCACAACTATCTGAGATGCCTCCATAAACCCAAATGTGGCAATGATTTTACCTTCAATTTCTCTGTCTTCCACTTCATCACTTCCACTGTCAATATCTGAAAATGGCAATAATGATACAGTGGAAAAAAAGTCAAGAAATCCTGCCATGTACCACGTAATAAAAATTCTCAGATGCAGGAACATGGTAATCTGAAACTTTTGAAAAGGTAACGGGGGCAACAACATTCAAACCAAACTTCTGATTTCACATTCATATAAATAAATAATTATGATTATTGAAATATCAACCTGCAAAAGTAACAAAAAGTAATAAATATGTTATCAAATACTCCTGCACATAATCAAACTTTCATTTTAGTTCCTAAGAGTTCCATGGCTGTTTTAACTAGGAAACCATTATATTCTAAATTTTCTATGCAGAGGATTTTGTACATTATACTGATTTACATTTTAAAAGATATCATAGGAATTAATTAAAAAATAAATAAATAAACAAATTATTCCAACTGTTTACCTGAGTAATCTGAAGAGTCGTGAGAGGAGCTCAGGTTAGAAGCAGTGCTGTTGGTTGCTGTAAGAATAATTTATTTAGTTGTCATAACCTCAAATACACATCTTGAATTAGATATCTTTACATCTCATGATGAAAATGCATGATCTTTTTTCATATTTATATTCTTACTTACTTTGACTACAAAAACTTCAAAATATATAGTAAAATAATTGGTCTGATTCATAGAAAAAACTTTTTAAACCCTTTACTTTAGATCTAGTGTAACACCTACTGTCTGTCTTTCCATCACTAAATGCAGGGAATTCTGGATGTTTCTGATAAAATTAAAAACAGCAAATGTTATCACCTCTAATCCAGTATAATATGTAGTTATCTTTTATCATTATCAATTCTACAGCTTAGATAATATACCAATCAACCTGAACATTTTGTTAACAAGCATAAAAATTAAAATAAAAATTAACCTCACATTTTGTTCTCATAGATCTGATTCAATTCAAATATTTCTCTTACAAATGTCCTAATTGGCCTTTAAAATTGGATCTGAACTTTTAAATATACCAATACGTATAGGTACAAACCTCTTTTAACCTCTCTCTCCTCCTAATTCTAATTCTTTGTTTTAATTGCTGAATTTCTTCATCAGAGTCTGCTTCCTCCTCGTCAGACTCTCTGAACGGTCTTATCACCTGATTCCATTTCATTTGCTCTATGGCAGCTATTAGTGCCTCGGAGATACTGAAGTGAGCATTCTCCTGGAATGGGAGGCAGGAAACATCAGATCTTTTTACGGAGACAGGGACTTAGGGCTCATTCCCAATAAAACTAGTCTTCTTATTACATAGTCCAACTCAGTGGGGAATCGAGCTGAATGCAACCAGATATCAGATTAACACGCCACCTTCTGGCATAGAGTCAAATACGAGTTCGTCGGAAACAAGAAGAGACATTTAAATCTGTTAAGCTGATTGCCTTCAGCAAGAGTCCCCTCTGTGTTGACCTACATAGAACAAATGTTCCATTGGGAATGAGCCCTTCTTTACCTTGACACCACTACTTTTGGTCATTTTGATTCTAGGAGATAGGTTAATAATATACATTATGTTGACACTTACCTTATCCAGGTCTGCACTGTAGCTGAAGTCTTGGGACTGTAAGTAGTTGATCAGAGACTGACCTTCCGCAGGACGAGACAGGAAACTTTCTGTGCTGTCACCAGGGTGTAGGGCACCTGCACCGGCTTAATTAAACAGTGGAAATGAATACTTGAAAACTGATTACTGGTACTTAAATGATCGTTTACAAATTAGGAAGTACTGGCTACAGTTTTCAATGTCAAATTTTATAAATATTTGTTACAGATTTTACTTTTACAGATTTTTTAACTAATTAGAATGCAGTCAACATAAAAGGGGGAGCATGTCTCATGCATTTGTGGAACAAGAATTCAGAATTGTACGTTAAGTTATCAACTTAAAATAAAAGTAACAAAATAATCATGTAATGTAAGCATATAATTTTCAGTGTACACAGTCTGACTCCTTTAAAGAAGATTTTTACCATTTCCTTTCCTCCCCATACCGCCAGCAGCATGGGCAGGAAGAGACGATGAGTAGGTCGCAGGATCCACTAAAGTGGAGTCTGATTGGTCAGCAGGATCGTCCAATGACATCTCTTTCAGTGTAGCACCATCCGATCTTGAACGGATATGTGAAATTTTCCTCCCTTTCGATTGTCCCTTTGAATCTGTCCCTTCGTCAGTTAAACTCCTCCTTTTGCTATCGTCTGTGCTGTGTTCTTTACCCTTATCTAAAACACCGTTTCTTTTGCCAGTCGGATATTCAAACAAGTTTTGAGTACCTGTTAGAGATACATTTCCATTTTGATCAGGTAATGTGTCAAGGCCAACTGAATGTTGATTGAATAAATTAGTCCTGGGAAATATATTTGTATCTTCTGAGTCATCTCCTGTACTATCACTATTGAGCAAATTGTCCAGAACTTTTGATGCCTCTGTGTTTGACGAGGATACAGAACGGGAGAGTCTTGCTCCTGATCCCTGCTGCCCTCTAGGGGAATATGGCACACTCGTTTGTCTCTGATGAGCTGTATTTACACTTAAACTTCTTGACACACCAACAGTATGTGGATTCTTATTCCCAATCACAGCCTGTGTATGGGGACTCCCACTTATCACAAAGGACGCTCTATGGGGACTCCTGCTCACCCCCAGGGGCTCCACATGTGAAAGCATATCATCCTCTGGGAAAAATTCTGTATTCAGGAGAGGATCGCTTTCAATGCGTGGAAAACTCAGAGTGGATTCCAGCTCCACGGAAGAACCATCCTTTTCTAGTACGGACAACAGAGCTGCTTTGGCTGACGGCTGGACGTCTGGGCTAGAATCTGGAGGAAAAAATTATCATAATTTGACTTCCCACTTTGGAAAAAAATACTATTTTCAGCAGACATTAAGGACCTTTGCACATCCAGTACCATAACTGAACTAGTCCAATTCGTTGAATGCAATCAGATAAACAGACTACCACACCTCCTTCTGATTATAGCGTACTCACATATTCACCAGCTTTTCTGTATTCTTCTTAATACTAAGAGGAGACGAGCAAGTTTATTAATCTGACTGCATTCAGCGTGAGTCCCTGTGGAGTTAATGCACATTAACTATGTCAGCATATTTCACTGTGAATGGCCCCACAGTAATCTCTTACGTAAGACTAACAAAAGGCACTGACCCAGATAATGGCGGAGGTATTGATATGTGATTTTTTCCATGTTCTGAATGCTGAAAACTTCAGATGGTAAACATGTCTATATAAAGCGGATGAACCTTGGCAGTTCTGATAAAAGCAGATTTTAGATGTTTAAATCACTGTCAAATAAAACTTGTGCATTTATCATATGATAGAAATATGCTTTCAAATACTACAGATAATAATACACAGTATTTACACAACATTATGTATAAACATGGCCAGATACAATGTGCATGACTAATATCCTACTGCAGTCATCACATGTGAATAATACATGATCAAGTTTAGTTTAACAATTAAGCTACATATTACATGATATAATAAATTTCACCATCTACTGATGTACAATTATACGTAATTTGTCTCTTATATCTGAGGAGGCATGTCCAAATCTCTCTCTCTCTCTCTCTCTCTCTCTCTCTCTGTTCATACATCTATGTGTATGTGTCACTGTCAGGTCGATTCCACCTGCAGGATCTGTACATATATAAACTACCAGCAGTGACCTCAATACACGTACTTCTACACTTACATACATACCTTCTGAGTAATTTCAGCTGAAAAAAGTACACCATATCCACATAATATTACCCTAAGCTGCCACTGTGTGAAACCAGACCCAATTTCACTCCTTTAAGCATATTGCTGTGCATCCACCAGCTTGACTACAATCCGCATGGCCTCCCTATCTATTATATATCACTTCATATGTGGCCTTCCTAGATTACTGTAGCATAACTTATTGTCAGAGAGCTTGTATACCACACTCACTCGGTATATATAAACATGGATTTCACTTCCTGGTATAAATTACCTGATAGCTAACTTTAACTTAAGAAAAACATGACTAAAATTAGCATTGTTCAGAAAAGACAACATGATTTAGAAAGTAATCAGAGCACCAATTAAAACATACAAGTACTTTTTGTGCATTTTTACCTTTCTTGATTGAGCTACTAGAGAGGTTTATCAGGTGTTGTTCCACTAATGACCTGCTTGATATGAGTTTTTCTAAAATGTGTGCACACCAAATTTACAGCAGAAAATGATGAAGACTTCGTAATATTTCTTTTCGCAATTATCGGTAATTACTACAAAGACCCTGACAAAGAATGATTTGGCATCTTTTTCAACATTTTTGCCAAAATAATAAATCTTCTCTTTCAGCTTTGCAACAAATCAATAAAGTGGTCTGCACATGTACTCGTACGACATGCACATACACTACAGCTAAGCGTTATTGGAGTTGAAATAACCTACGACAAAGCTTTTTTATTAAAATTATTATTTGCATAAAATGTATAACAAATATTTAGAGAATAAATAGCTGAATAGAAGGAATCAATTGTTGTGGCAATCCTACAAAGATTTTCAATAAAAATAAAAAAAGTGAAAACATTCTGCATGCCTCTGTACCACATCATTAAGTATGTATGGCATCATATTTATACTCAAGGCACAATTGATGTACATGTAAAGCAACCCCACCTAGCCTTTGGTTAAAATTTAGACAATTATCACCTGTACATATGTGTACATATATGTGAATGTGACTTGATATCAGACACTGTTATCTTAGTCAAATAGAACCTATATTATGGAGTTAATGATAAATGAAATAACAGCCCGACAGATTACTGTACATGTACAGACAATATCATATATAGTTCCAGTTAACTTAACCAGATAAAAAATGGCTGTCAAAATGCTAAAACTCCCATACTACCTAGGTTTTACCAAAGTCTCATCCATGCCCATTTTAAGTGTAGTCAGCTGGCACAAAAAGCTACAGGTTTAAGCCAGTTGACTTATAGATTTGGCATCGAACAAGTAAGAATAATCACAGTTTCTAGTCCAATTGTACCTAGAGGTAATATAATTTATGTGTCTGTTTTAGATCAATTTTCCATGCTCTACTAACTGGTACATTTGGACATTCAGCAAGTAGTTGTATGGGGTCTACTGGACAGTGACCAGCAGGTAGAAATCTTCCAGACACAGACTGTGTTATATATATATAATTACATAGACCAACTCCAACTGGGGTTATTGTAAACACACATACACACAAACAAACAGATGCACACATACATACATAAACACACACACATACCCCCCAAAACATACACACACACACATACCCCCCAAAACATACACACACACACACATACCCCAAACATACACACACACACACATACCCCAAACATACCAACACACACA
>NW_019774214.1:14573-40937 GCF_001039355.2 Lingula anatina
GGGGGGGAGAGAGAGAGGGGAGAAGGAGAGAGTTAATTTAGGAGAGTAGGACACAGCATTCATTGTGTCTGTACCTGACCTAAGCTATAATCCAGGTATGTCTTCACCTGTTGATGACAGGAAGTCATGGGTCACAGGACAATTAAGGAATACCTGACATTCTTAACCTGGGTAGGTATGCCAACTATCTGCACACCAACTAAATACTATCTAAAGCTTTTGTTTATAGTTAAAACTAGAGGATCAGAGAGGCGATACCGCCCCGGATATTGTACCACCAGCTGGAGTAAGCGCAATCGTAAAGAAAACCAAAAACAAAGAGGAACAACTATCAGTGTTCAGTGTTGTGTTTGACAAGCTCTTCAAAATGCAATAAACAAGACAAGAAATATGCCCCCCCCCAAAAAAAAAAAAATTAAAAAAAAAAAAAAAACAAAAGACAGTACAACTTTTATAAAAAATGGTCCGATCAAGCTGAATTTCAAGACAATAGGCTTGTCAGTTTTCTTTGAAATGTTATCCGTGTTCCATATATACTGAAAGAAAGAAATAGGCCTATCTCTGCCAGTTTTGGAAATATAAGGGATAGATATTTGCAAAGTTCAGTTCATGGTGAAAAGAAGGTCAAAGGTCAATTTCAAATTGACAGTTAGATTGCCAGTATATGACTTCCTATTCAAGTTCAAAAGTAACCATGGGTGTACATCTGCTTGTCTTGGAGATAAAAATGGAGATAAAAAGGATGGAAAAATTGGAAAGTTCAGTGCATGGTTAAAAGCAGGTCAAAGGTCAATTTCAAGGTTACAGTTAGATTGCCAGTATATGACTTCCTATTCAAGTTCAATAGTAACTATGGGAATATCTTTGCCAGTTTTGGAGATATTAAGGCCAGAAAACGTGCAAAGTGCAGTTCATCATGAAATGTAAGTCAAAGGTCAATTTCAAGGTCACAGTTATATTGCCAGTATATGACCTTCTAATCAAGTTCAATAGTAACTATGGGTGTATCTCTGCTAGTTTTGGAGATATAATGGATGGAAAAATTGCAAAGTTCAGTTTATGGTGAAAAGTAGGTCAAAGGTCAATTTCAAGGTCACAGATTGCCAGTATATGACTTCCTATTCAAGTTCAATAGTAACTATGCAGGTGCGGATCCAGAGATATTTTCTGACAGTCTTCCAAATTATCTTTGTTGATCCGTCTTCCATTTTTGACCGTCTACCGACAGAAAAAATTGGATACCCGTCAATGTTAACTTAAAAATCTGACTGTCTTCTGGAAGACCCAGAAGACGGCCTAAATACGCCCCTGCTATGGGTGTATCTCTGCTACTTTTGGAGTATTTCACATTTTATTTTCACCACTGAATATTGCTCAATTGTGCTTTTTGATATAGTGCAACTCCTTGGCCGTATCGCAAACAAAAAAACGGACACCACCTCCAGTATTGCGCTTGACAAGCTCTACAAAATGCAAACCATGAGAGCTCTCTAGCATTTACGGTTCCAGAATTAGGGAGAGTTTTCAGTTTCAGCATCTTATGGCCGTTTCTCCCATGAAAATGCACCGATTGACCCCAAACTCCCAAAGATGAAAGGAGTCCCTAATTGCATCCCCTCACCATAATATGAGTGCTTAAGCCTGTGTAGTTTCTGAAATTCGGCACAAATAAAAATATTTCTGCAAAAAAGTCCCATTTTTAGAAAATTTTGGCCCGTTTGACCTTGAAATAAAGGTCAAAGTGCAAATCCAAAGGCATATTTGAAATCTTCATATATGACTTTCGGGCAGACTTCTATAGTAATTTTTCCCATAATTCCTTCAGTTTGGGAGATATTTGGCATTGAATTTTCAAAAATTTTGACAAGGGTGCATTGCCATGAGCGTCACGCCCAGGACAATGCACCGACTGAGACCAAAAATACAGGGGGTTCAAGTTGAGATTATATGTAACCTAAATCCAAGAGATGGGGGCACAGGTCCGTGCAGTCTAGGAGGAGAAGCGGTAACGGTGACTTGTATCCGGCGCCAGAACACGGAGCCGGCGGAGCCGCAGGAGCCAACGGAGCCGTATGACACGGGTCGGGACTAAAACCATGAGTACCGCCAGCGTACACGCTGGTGGTACTAATAAATGTGCACCAAGAGGAAAATTAACATTTATAAAATAAATATTTTCCTTTAATTTTTTTTTTCATTTTTTTTAACTATCCATGCGAAAATCTAGATGAACACATAATCTCAATGCTGTATTGATTTCTTATTCCAACACATGACATATAGACCTCTACATTAAAAATAATATCAGTTCATTATTATAATCCTTTAACACACATGCACATACTTATCCATAAAATATGCAATTATATAATAAAGGATTAATGGAAAAAAATAACTGAAAAAGTATTTTATCAATAACTCAATATTCATTTAGTCAAAACTTAAGATTTTTCTACTTTTTTTCATAGACTGAGGTGAAGAAGGCAGCTAAATTCCTTATCACACACAATAATATCTGAACAACATTCACATCCTTACTCTGCATACTCTGCTTATTTTAGAGTATACACTATATTGGAACATATTAAACTTAAAATGAAATAAATAAATAAAGTACATGCAATTTAATATGTAAAATTATTAATTCAAATAAAGATATTTACTATATAAATTCTTAAATATATTCCAAGAATTTTAATATATTTACAAAAAAAAAAAAAAAAAAAAAAAAAAACAGCTCAGTTCCTACCTTGCAGGGCAGATAAACCACACAATGCCCCTTCCTCTGCCTGCTCATTGATAAGAACATACAGGGCCTCTCTAAATGTTTTCTTAGCTCTCACTATTTCTAGAGCCATGTCTTCTATGAGATACAGATCTAACTTACCATGATATCTCTCCTTTCACTTTCAACCCAAGAATTCTCAAGTCTGCCCTCCCTCCAAATGTCACTCATGACATGCCCCTCCCTCAAATGTCCATCATGTGTTAAGGTAGCCAATCACAATTAGCATTGCATAATACATCTCCATGCTATGTCCATGATTGATGAGTTTAGGTGACACGCCTCTTTTACATAATATATAATATATGGATGTTTGAAGGGTCATTTCAAGGTGAAATAACTCATAGCAGAAATAAATGAATGTGACTTCCATGTAAGTTAGCAAAATGTGTAATTTTGTCTGCAATGAGCAGTGCTAGCAAACATCTGAAATTAAGTTTCAATTAAAGGTCTTATATCATACCTAAAATTTATTATGTAGAATTAAGCGTGGTAATTTATTTCATAATGCAAGGTGCGTGTGTGTAAGTGTGTGTGTGTAATATGTGTTTATACCAATGCATGAGTGTTTGACTTAAGCACAACCATTTATCCGTACTGCATTGGTTTTTACTAACACTCCCATTGCACCAGCATCTCCACTGTCACGACCAATCTGTCACACCTAACACAATTAACAGGTCACTGACCTGCTGTTATCTCATACTTCTACCTCTGTTGACTAAGAAATGAAGTCCAACAAGTGGAGCAGATATTTTCATATATCAAGACTCAGGCCCGTAGCCAGCAATTTCAGAGGGGGGGGAGGGTTCGTTTTCTGAAAAAGTGAACCTTTTACCATAAAATCCTCAAGTACATAGGTCAAATTTTATCCAGAGTGGACCTTTTCCCAGCAAAAAGGGTGGTTCTTTCGAATCCCCTGAACCCCCCCTGGCTACGGGCTTGATACTAAAGGTATTGCTAGTTTTATCAAAATTATGGTAAGAAAATTCACAAAGATTATAATTATAGAGTGTCTGTGCACATGTGTGTGTAGGAAAGAAGATGGCATCTCACTCATTATTTTTATCTCAAACTTACCCAAGGTAGCAGTGGCATGTTCTGCTGATGTCTCGAGGACAGAGTCAGACTTTGGTGACGGTAATGGCGGCGCCAGAGGGTCCGTCTCACTCACTCTCCGCGGCATGGTGATGGCTGAGCTGGAGGGTAGCGTGGCGGGGAGTGAGCTCGTAGAGGAACTCCTCACATGTGATATTACCAAACCCCTGGTTCTTTGACTGCTGCCTGTTCTTAGCTGAATATAAATAAATAAATAAATAAATACAAGGCAAACGTGCTAATATGATCCTTCATAAAAACAGTGGAAATTTTACCTTCAAAATCAAACAAACAAATACATAATCACTGACAAGAAGTTTTACAGTATACAATAAAGATACCTGTGATATCAACTCTAAAACAATGCATATTTTCCAAAAATACAGCTCTTTTTTTTTTTCTTAAAGCAGCCCGGGAAACATAGTGGACTCAAGGCAGCCCCCACCCTTTCTTTTATGCAATCGGTGTAAACAACCTACCAGTAAAGGGTTGATCTCGGCCAGTAAGGCTACCCTGTTGTTCTCCACAGCCTGGAGGCAGATAAGCATGGCTCGCATGTACTCATGGTGACGCAGGAATGCTGACTCTGAAATAATAAATAAATAAATAAATAAATAAAGTTTTCAAACTTGGTCGGTATCATTAACCCGTCAAAACCACAGAAAGTATCTCAAATTCATGTGATTGTCCATAAAAATACTTAAGGACTTTATGGACTAGACGATAACCTTTTACACTTGTTGCAGTGGAGTGATGTCCCTAGCAAAGAAAAACCTCTCGTCTGCACTGGATATCCCTCACAAGCCCCACGGTCACTTGAACACATAAAACTTAGAATAGTGCTTGTCATATCCATATAAACTTGTCCATACAATGGCATTATACATTGTCTTTACTCAAGAGTTAATATAATATGTACACAAATCCCTGCTGTTTGTTTACTTGTTCTAATAATCCACTATAAAATCTGATATGATATTATGGTTGCTAAACCGTGTACCACCAGTTTATCCCATGAACAGTATATCTCTAATTTTAACAGGATGACTTCCCAACCTTCTTAAAATGTCACATAAATATACCACAATTATGTTTGAACACATACAAATATGAAGGCTATGTCACATGCTTTGTCCATGTGCTTTTGTTTACATTTACATCCCCTCCCCCTAGGTTCTTTCATGGACTCTCCCACTTACAAGCTTAACTATTAAATCATGGCTGACCTGGGTAACTCTTATTTTTCCATCCTGAGGGGGTACAGGTTGAAATAAATCAGCCTGAGTCTTGGTGAGATGCCAAGAGAGAAGTCCTGATGAAATAATGGCAGATTTTTATCATCAATTTGTACAGAATGCCATGTTATAGGGGATCCAACGGCCCCTCGTGTGCACGCAGGCGGTGTGTGATCACAGAAGACAGATGATGTGATAGGAGAGTGATCGAAATGACAGATAGAAAATGCTGTGTGCTAAGAATTAGGATACTCAGTATATTCAAAAGATTTACAAGCTTTGTTCTGCAAAAAATGTGGACCTGAAATAAAATCCAGTCATGTGCTATTTTGAACCTTTTTTTTTCTTTTTTGTGCTCTTTCTTTTATATTCTTAATTTCTCTCATTGTGATCCCTTTTTCTTTCAATATCCTTGGACATAATTACAAAAGGACATGAAACGCTGCATCTTCCTTTGAAGCTATGTGCATTTGGGTAAACATTCGCCCATTTCGTAATTATGTCCAAGCAATATCCAATCACCTAGTTACTAGTCTAAAACAAACTTTTTTTATTCCCTTAGAAAAGGAAAATTCCTACCACCCTCCAAAAGGCAAGGGGCAACCTCTGCCACAAAAAGGTTCACATTAAAAAGTGTTCTACATAATTTGCTCAAGAATCCTGAGGTTACTCATGTGTCCCACTTGTAATACAACACCATAATTTGCCCTGGATTTCATCCAATACACATCACCTCAGCGTCCTCGTCTTAACCACTCACCCTGATAAACTTGGTAACCGGGTGACTCAAATTTGGAAATTATATGTATATATACACACTATTACCTGGGAATCAGCCAAATAAATAACAATACTGTATACATATTAGCCCATTCATATTTGTGTCCTCATCTCCACTTATTTCCCCTGTCTCTAGATATGGGTGACACATGACAAAGAAATATGACAGTGACATCTGACTGAATATAATAATATAAGTAATGGGTATTTGAAGGTGATGGCCTGACATATAGAGTCTACACCCCTGTAATTCAAAGGAAAATATCCAAACTATAAAGAAACGCTTCCAAAACTGTACATCCTTTATACCTTGTTTTCAATTCTTTATTACTGACAAGTAATGATTTGTTCAAAACAGGGAAAGATTCAGCATTTCCATATGATCACAACATTATAAGTTAAACTGTATCCTTTCTTCCGTCTCTCCCCTCCCTAGGTACTCACCCATCCACCCCCCCTGCCCCCCCCCCCCCCCCCACCCCCCTGCCCCCACCCCACTTATCTGCCACTAGATCACTGAAGAACTCCACTATCTTCATAGCATGCTACAAGGAATCTGATTTGAAAAATTAAATAAATAAATAAATAATGAAAAAATAAATTAACAATTAAATTATTTAATAAATTATCTAACAATAAATAAATAAATAAGACACAATAGCCTATGGACCTGGGGTGAATCTAGGGCTGTGTCATGTTGCTATCAATTAACATACTAGTACTAGTACTCTGTACCTGGTGGTCTTCTGTGATGAACTGCATTACTTCAATTATAACTAGAGGATCAGAGAGGCGATACCGCCTCCGAATATTGTACCACCAGCTGGAGCAAGCGCATTCGTATAGACCCCCACATACACAAAATAAGGGGTGCAGCCACCAGTCTTGTGCTTGACAAGCTGTAAAAATGCAATCAACAAGAATTTTCAAAATATGCAAAAAATATATATAACTAAAAATGGTGCAATCAAAGTTAAGTTCATTGTAAGGTAGGTCAAAGGTCAATTTCAAGGTCACAGTAAATTGCCAGTATATGACTTCCTATCCAACTTCAATAGTAACTATGGACCTATCTCTGCCAGTTTTGGAGATAAAAGGGAAGCAAAATTTGCAAAGTTCAGTTCATGGTGAAAAGTAGGTCAAAGGTCAATTTTAAGGTCACAGTTAGATTGCCAGTATATGACTTCCTATTCAACTTCAATAGTAACTATGGACCTATCTCTGCCAGTTTTGGAGATATAAGGGACTAAATGTTATAATTTTGGAGTTACCATAATGTGCCATAAATTTCCTACAGAAAAAATTAATTAAAATAAAGAAAAGGTCATTTTGGTCAAAATTCTTGAAATGGGAGGTGCTCTGAAGTTCCAGATGTTCAAATTTGATGAAATAATGTCATTTTTGACCACAAGTTGTCTGCTTTGCCAAGCCTTATGTTTTATTTTTCCGGAGTTCAAAATTTATTATCCATTACCGTACTGCACATTTTGCTTTCACCACCAATATGTACTTTTTGATACAGCGTAACTCGAAAACCGTATGGAATACAAAAAAACGGAGACCACCTCCAGTGTTGGGCTTTACATGCTCTACAAAATGCAAAAAAGAATGGGTGTCTAGCATTAACGGTTCCCGAATTAGAGACAGTTTTCAGTTTCGATATCTTATGGCCGCTACTCCCGTGAAAATGCACCGATTGACCCCAAATTCACGGAGATGAAAGATGACCTGAAGGGTAACACTTTCCATTAATATTATTAGTTAAGTCTGTGTGGTGTCTGAATAAGACCGCAAATAATTTTTTTTTCGGCAAAAATTTTGTTTTTTTGAAAATTTTGGCCCGTTTGACCTTGAAATAAAGGTCAAAGGTCAAATCCAAGGGCATATTTGAAATCTACACATATGACTTTTGGAAAGCTGTCTGTAGAAATTTTTCCCATAATTCCTTCCGTAGGGGAGATAATTAGCATTTAATTTTGCCATTTTTGGACAAGGGTGCATTGCAATGAGTGCCACACCTAGACCCCAATACCGACAAAGCCCAAATTTTACGTGAAACAAGTTGAGATTATAGGTGACCTAAATCCAAGAGATGGGTATGGAGGCCATTACCGTCTAGGAGGAGAAGCGGTAACGGTGACTTGGCGGCGGAGCCGCAGGAGCCGGCGGAGCCGCAGGAGCCGGCGGAGCCGGCGGAACATACGGGTCGGGACTAAAACCATGTGTACCGCCAGCGCCTACGCTGGTGGTACAATAAACCAGCTTTTGTTCAGCCAACTTAGGTCAGTTTTAGCATTTGGCTAATTGGTGAGTGTTAGTGCTACCCAGCAAATATACTTTTTATACAAATGGTAATCAAGTCCAGGAGAAGATACCTGATCACAAAAAAACTATTTATATATAAAATATATATATATATATATATATATATATATATATATATATATATATATATAAAATATCCATGTCCTTTCATCAAAGTAAACACTAATTTTCTGGCAATTTTCAAGTCACCATCAATAAGAAAACTTTACTAGTACACTGTCTCACTCTCTGAAATAATATCTTCCCATAGATGAACTCCTGTATAAGAAAAAAATTAATATTTTTCCATAACTCACCTTCAAAATGCTGTTTAAGATGCTCTCTGTTCTCTACCAGTGTATGTAACTGTGAAGATAAGTTGTGGTTCTGCAGACTTTGCTTGACCCAAGTGTGACCTCTGGAGAGGTCAAGGTCACCTGCAGTGCCAGCCTGCCTGTTAATCTGCTCAATAGATGGCGCCAGTACTGGGTTCAGCCATTTCAGCCCCTTGATAAAGTTCCAGTAGTCAAGTGTGTTGCCAAACTGGGTCTACAATAAACAGTGATTGATAAAATGACTTTCTTGTGCTACAGACATGGGGAAACAATGATAAAATGATTTTGTAGTACCAGAATATTATTGAAAAATATAAGAAAAGAAGGAAAAAGAGGACATTTCTGTCTTCATGACTGCCAAGCCAACACCTTAATTCCTTACAAGAATTCAAAAACTTATCTCCATTGACAAATAATCAATAAATTGATGAAATTTAAAACTTACACACTACAATCATCAGACTTTATGCCTGTATTTCTTCTTTAAAACAACCCAAACTTCTTTGAGTAATTAGAAGTGTAAAAATGTATCAGTGCTGTAGTTAAACTCTTCAACTTCAGGAATATGCAGACAAATATCTACTTATTATTTGCTTAATGACTAATTGAATGTATGTTACTGGCATTCATGCCTCTACACAGCACAATTATATACAATTCCCTTAGTTAAATTACAATACTAGTATGTTCAGCACTGAGCAGAAATCTGCTAAGCACATTTCCCCTTACTTTGTCTTCTCTAACGCAATCTCACCTGTGTTACTTTCAGTTTGTGGTTGAGAATCTTCTCTACTGCAGTGCATAGTCTGGTCAGTCCTCCATATGTATTCCACACATTGGTGCTGTTAGTGGCCAGTAAACCTTCCACCGTGGACTTTAACCCTGTTAATAATCCATGGTGCTGGCCTCTGGAAAATGTTTTTATTTTTCGAATTTGATGTTTGTACTATTAATTTTAACAATTGCCCATGATCCTTTTCACACAAAGAAGCAATTAATAAGAAAACATTTTAATATTTAGTAGCCATGAACTGGCCATTAATTAATTGGTTGTGTCAGGTGCAGGTGCTTCACTTAGTTGATTACAGGGTTATGAAAGGGTTTGGCCTAAGGCTTTGTTCACATGGAAAGTCTATTTTCTAAAAATCTATTTTCTATTCGCGGTATATCTTGTGATCATGGTCTGTGCCCTTAATATCCCGCGGCGTAATTACTGGCAGCACGAGCCAGTTACTTCCAAAGCGTAATTAATTCTCGGCTGTGCTCGGAGGAGATTCTGATACCTTGACGCATGCGCAGTAGGAAGTTAGAAAGTTAATGGCGGTCTTGGTTGCTTTGAAAAATGTGTTTGTCGATTTTGTGCAACAACAAGATGAAGAAGATGAAGAAGCTATACACAAGGCAGATACGAGTGCAACCGTCATGATGATCCAATGGCAAGTGATGCGGCAACGGAGGATGAGATTTTATAGAATGCGAGCACAGCCGAGAATTAATTACAGCTTTTTATAAGTAACTGGCTCGCGCTGCCAGTAATAACGCCGCGGGATATTGAGGGCACAGACCGTGATCATAAGATAACGCGAATAGAAAACAGATTTTTAGAAAATAGACTTTCCATGTGAACGAAGCCTTAGTCCTTAGTTGCCCAGATTACTGTACTATGCAAAATAGCTTCTTTTGCCACTTCTTTTATAAAATACTTATCCTTATGTTGGTGTTAACAACTTTCTCATAAACACCATTGCTACATCAATATCTCAAATTACCAAATCCATCCTGGTATATTTTTGATTGGAGTTATTATTTTAGACAATAAAAATGTCTATAACAGCATTATCTCAGCAGATAAAGAAAACCCCATATGTATTGAAACCTATTATGCTGTCAATCTCTTCAAATATAATGCTTTTAAGACACGCCATGATAGAACGCTCCAGGTGAATATAAAGACATCTACCAGGAACAGTTACGGTATAGTGTAACACTGGTAGTATGGACATTTTGTTTTCACAACGTATGCAGACACTTTCTATAGTCGGTATACAGTTTACCTGTATACAGATGTTATCTTTAGTATCTATATATTACACACATACATAACTACAGCTATGACAATGCGGGGAATAATCACTGTGTATGCAACTCGCTGCGCTGACAAAATCGTGTGTGTGGGAGTATCACTCGGATGGAGTGGCATTTTTGAAATACTTTCCCTTTGCTTTAGGTATATGACTTGGTACATGCAGCGTTCTATTTGAAAGTCTCTCAGATGATCCAGCATGCCCCGAAAAGGCTTTATTTCTGACCAAAAAATGTTCGTACAAATAATTTTGTGAACTCACCGTACGTCTTCCTCCTCTTCGCTCTCCATCACTCCCACTTTACAAACGAAGTTGTGTTGATATGTAGTTTCGAATATTAATGTGCACTAAAATCTATCTCTTTTTAATACATCTATAGAAATAATAAAACACACAATAATTGACTTAATAGGTAATAAAAACTAAAATAATACTGTGTAAAATTATGCAACATAGTAAGTATGAAGTATATTATAAAACTAAACATTATTACGCTGTCTGACGCTACATGCGCTGTGACCCGTTGAGGTCATCCATATCGTCACCAATGCTTAGAGCGTTTGAGAGAACATGTTGTGATGTAGCATTTTGAAAGGTAAAATAGCGTCATCTGTTTCAAGAACCCGAAGAGTAACTACTGAATGGATGAATGATCTTAACTGGTTTATGATTGGCCTTGTTGTGTGATCAGATTTAAAGCAATGTTTACAAAAAGAAATCGGAACAAAAATGTCATACGATGAATGATACTGTACGTGATACGGCTTGAGCGCCACCTTACCGTGAATTAACACATAGAGCATCCTTTTGATCCCATCCGTTTGATTTCTTTGAAGTTTTGCCTGTTTTGTCTGTCTACTGAAAATAGGTTTCTGGGACTTGATACCAGTATAATTCATAACATTTCAAAATATACTACAGTAAATCTAAAGGACGTGAATCACTTGTCAATGGTTTCCCAGTAAATGTTCTCAGTTCTTCTGTCTGAAATACTCATTTGAAGCAAGGAAGTTTCCTAGGTAGGTAACTGAGCTATTCCAGTGAACATATGATTTCTACTTCACGTTGAAATGTCTTACCTGTCTGTACCTTAACTTTAAATGTACATTATTTGTTTATTATTGTTGTTTGTTTATATATCATTATATCATTTATTGGTTTTCATTGTCTATAAATAGGTTGCACCATATTGGCAACCAGGATGGATTCAGTAATGTCTTTGTCAGGAGATCAAAGCATTGTCAGGAAGTTAAAGTTGGACTCATGGAAGTCCCACGCCATGACATTTACAGTGGGGATGTTGGCACTCATTGGAATTCCATACATTCATATAGGTAACTTTCCCTCCCTCTCTCTCTTTCCTCACTCTCTTTCTCTCTCTCTCAAATTTTGGTGGTTTAGCTTAATACTGAACACAGTGAAAAAGTACAGAGAGTCTAGTAAGTCCACACATCCCGTTATTTGTGTCTTAAAACTTGTAAGCATGATCCAAACAGGCTGACATTTTAACTGCTAATTACCACATCAATCCCACTTTATAGTCTCCGTTAAAAATATATATTTAAGTACAATTTTTTTATACATTGTGGTATAAGTTATCTATACTGATGTTGATTTTTCTTGATATCCAGGAATAATCCACAGATGGTTCTGGGTACCTGGGAAAGTGGGGAAGGTAGACAAGGGCACCTGCACCTGTAGCTGTTTTGACACAATATTTAGAGGTGGTGCATATGATTGTGCCCTTAAATCTGTCTCTTGGAGACAGATTAATTTGGAGATGGATTAATTTAGAGAGAATATATATTTATATATATTATACACAGAATAGTTGACTTACTAGGACATAAACTAAAATAATGCTGTGTCACTGTGTGTATAGTTAATATGAGGTACTTATATTATAAAACTAAACGTTAACTCACTGTCTGATGTTACATGCAACGTGAGCAGTTGTGTATGTGTAGCTGCCTTATTAAACATTGTGTATGCTTTTGGATAATATGAATATTTATTACTTTCCTGGGTAAATTGGGTTGGCATTAGAGTAGGACAATAAGATTACCCAAGGTTTGATTGTAATCTCTGTCTCTCCCTCTGCCTCTCACTGTTGTTTTAATTACTATTAAATTCCTTATTGCACCAATATCTATTATTTGTCATGGAGTTTTTACAAAATGGACAAAAATCTGCTTCTTTGCAATAATTTTCAGCTTGCAATTGACAACTTTTACCCTGTCGTTTTTCAGGCAGCTATGAACGAGGAGTGACAGGATACAAAAATGTTTATTTCAATGCCACTGCTGGCAGCCTGCAGATCTGGGCCCTTATTGTGGGATCTCTGCTCATCAGTTATGAGGTGATTCGGTGGGTATGATTTTAAATTTTTAAAAATATTTGTACATTTTTTTTTTCGTGTTGTTTGTACACAAAAGACAGGACAAAAATAGAGTTGATTTAAGAATAATTCCTGTGTTCAGATATGTCTTTTTAATTGTGGTCCTTTAAGTGGTGAATTATAGTTGTGATAGTAAGAATGATTATTCATGGATTTGTTAACATTTTCTATTTACGTTAAAATATGAATATCAATGGATTCCTACTTTGTAGCATTCATAGTTGTTAATTTGTGATTCCCAGTAACTGTCAAACTTGCACCACAGCCATCATGTGGGGTTGATTTTAATGCAGTTAACAAAATGTACGAAAAATGGATAAGTTTTATTAATGCACCACAAGTTTCACGAAGAAAAAAATAATATTATTCTAGGTATTTGATTAAGGTGCTGAGGAAGGGTGCAGTACGTTGGACTTGGTTTTTCTTGTTTGCCGCCTCCGTCTATCCACATTATTACTCAGTTTGGAACTACTTTAACTACATAAACGAGAGGTTCTACTCCCAGTGGTATCACCAGTTACTGTTCTCCACAACAGAAATAATCTCAACAGCAGTCGATTTGAACCTCTGCAACAAAAACCAAGCAGTGACTTCGAGAAAGGTTTTGATGGTGTTCAGCATTAATTTCATGCACGTGGTTGTGGCTGGCATCGACCAGTTTGTGGCTAATGTCTTCCTTGGCAGAGGTTATGCTTTCCAAGTGTTTAGAGACATAGGAATGACTCCCCCTGATGTTCTTCACATTGTGGTCTGCCTGATTGAGATGTATAGGATTTCCAAGATGCATGGACCAGGAATGGGAACAGGCAGCATCATCAGAGATTTGCCATATGCAGGAGCATTTATGGCTTTGTTTTTTATTGTTAGTAAAATGCTTTAAAACGCAACTGGTGTTCTTATATTAGCTTCAAGATTTGCTGTTTTGTTAATAAGTGATAATCAGTTTTTAATCAGATTTTTAGAATGTTATGTAATATTGTTTATCCAGGCTTCGTTATTATGTGGCAGTATTAAATTATTTGCTTTGGGGGATTATTGTGAATAACCATAATGCGAAACTGGTTTCTGTAGTATTATATTATGCCTTTTTTGTATTTTTTTTATATATTGACTTCAAAGTACAAATTAGATTTTAATTTTGAAATAATCAAATTAATTTATTATATCAGAAAGGTTATGTTATATTATTAGTCAGGATTATTGATATTATAGCTATTTATTCAGAGCTGTTGTGGTAGGGGAGCTTGCTACTAGCGAGCATCGAAAATGTCTGATAAGTTTGGATAGTTCTCCAGGGGAGAGGTCATCCCTAGAGAAGTCGAGTGCGCTAATAGCCAGCAGAGAGCTCTTCCATTAAGCATGCGTTTATTACTAGCACTGATGAGACTTTTCCGACTTTTGTCAGAATTCCGACTTTTTCAGGGTCATATGGATCATTCTTGTGAATCCTGTACCCTGGACCCCAGCCAATTTTCCTACTTTTTCAGTGGGGACTGATCTCATCCCTGTTCTAGTCTGTTATTTATTATACCAGTATACAATTGCAAAGTATTTCTTTTCACTTTGTGGGAAGACAGTATAATAGAATATGTTATTGAATTCTTTTTTCTTTGGGTACATACATGTATGAAATTCCATATATTTTGCATTTTTGTGTTCTTTACATCTTCAGTAATGGTTAAGTTTCAGACAAGTTTTTTTTTCCAATTCAGAACTGAATTTTGCATTTTACGACTTTTAGGGTAAGGTCAAAGATCCATTTATTGCAATTTTTTTTTTTTTGCTTTTTTCATTCCAAAATCATGTCTGGTTTAAACAATTGAAATGTACCTTCTGTGTAGCAGTTTGTTAGGATGGCAATTTATATGAATTTTATGTACACCCAGTCAGAGCTTTCATTGAGTAATAATGACCAGAAATTCTTTTGCCACAATAAAAATAATTACTCAGATGAGAGAGATTTCAATGTGCCTCATCCATATGTGATAACACATTGGAATATCTCTTATGTGAGAAAAAATAGAAACAAAGAAGCATTAAAATAATAATACAGGTAATAATAATGGATTATGCTACCGAGTATATAATCTGTACTCTGAAGGCTAATGTTATGTTATGGCAGCTGAGGTTTTTGTTATGTCACATGTATACAATGTAGAGCTGCTGTATTATTAAGTCAGATAAGGCTGGCAACTGAGCCAAAGATGATGGCCACATGTACGACAAAGAAAGCCAGGAGTCTCAGGACTCGCCGATGGTTTGGTCCAAATTAATGGACTTCGGGTTTGGATGTTCACAGACCCCTTGTAAAGGCAGTATTTTTTATTTCTACTTAAATTTTTCTGGTAATTTTCTAGGCATGGAAGTATGCTGAACCAAATGAAAAGAATTGGTGTTGAAGATGCTCAGGGTATCCGTCAGAGAGTTCCATTTTATGTGCCTTTGTACTTATTTCTTGCATGTTGAGAATAAAGTTGTGAATATGTTATTGGGATTGTTTTTACACTAAATCCTTCATGTTGTCTCTGAGCACCATCATTCTTAGTACCCACAGAGGTCCACAGTTTGGACTTTAAGAGCTGAGACATTGTCACTGTGAAGGGGGACCCTGTGTAATGAAACTGAGGGTCCCTATAACAGAAAGTCTGGTTAGGGTTAGTCTGACCTAAGTGGGTCAAAATCTAGGGCGAGGCTCACCTGTACAAATAGGTTAATGGTTAAGGTTAGTCTGACCTAAGTGGGTCAAAATCTAGGGCGAGGCTCACCTGTACAAATGAAGGGGAAGCGGGGTCTCCAGCATGGGAGACTCTGTCACGTTATTTTGTAATATTTTCCTGGAAAAGCTCAAATTTCTTGTGGAAACCTGCTTTTTTTCTGACTAATTAAGCTTTGACCCCCCCTTTCTTGACCCTTCCCATTATATTCAGTGACAATCTGGGAGGATTAAGTAGTTCTTTTCAAATTTTGCCATCATTTCAAGCTTTGACTTTATGCTTTGTACGCAATTAAAGAACTCTCAAGAGGACTGACAGATGACAGGGTCCGTCTTTTTATTTACTTATAATTATTGTAAATTTTTTTTCGCAAACGGAACATAAACTTAATAATTTCAAGAGGATAAAGGTATCTACATATGTAGTTTTAAATATTCTGCACGGTGGCTTAGCGTTATTGTACAGCTTCTTTATTTATTTCACAGATGAAATAGTCCTCGTGTTTGGTCTTGTCGACTCCGCGCCACATAAACGATTCCTCGTGATCCAATATCACGCACCCAGTTCGTTCCGTATTACTGAGGTCTGGAATCCACTCGTTATAGCCACCCAGTGGACTTCCGTCACTGAACTTGAAGCTTGAGGGGTGATCGAGATCATCTAGGCCTATATGTAATAACAGTTTTTGATAATAAATACTTGAATCAACACAGATAATTAATATCACAGATAATTAAACACACATTTCAGTAAAAGATTTCCCAAGACATTCGCGTATGAAATCGCAAGAAACGTATAATTTCGTCTACTAAATCCATCAATTCATGATTAAATAAAAAAATCCATCAATTCATGATTAAATAAAAAAATTCTTGATTGCGGAAAAGTAACTTGATGAATAAGTGAGTAAATAATAAAAGTTTCACTATCACAGTTCGACAGTGGGAGGGAATCATGTGAATTATAACAACGACAACAAAATTATAATAAGAGAAAGCCAAAGACATTGTTTTCTTAAAAAATCTCTGCACCTTCCACTCACCGATGAAGTACGATCGCGTATGTTGCGTCGCCGGGAAGACCAGTTGTTTGGTGAGCGTCTTAAACTCGTGTTTATTACGGGCGGTAGCGAGCCGTGCCTTGTAGTGAAGGGCAGTACATCTCTTGCTGGCCTGGAGACAGGAGGTTTGGTATGAGGACAGGAAGAAACATTTGTTACCTATCCTCTTCCAGTCCTTGGGGCATAAATCTGAAATGAGGAAATTGAAATAATTTGTTAATGGTAAATATTTTTAACGTTCAAACAAACAAACAAACAAACAAACAAATGAGAGTGAAATTTGCTGCTTCTTTTCCCCATGGAAAGATGTTTTTCTAGGCAACCAGTGAATCCATAAACGGTCAAATGTCTGGGCTGTATGAACAGTACGGGGCCTCCTTGTTACAGGGTTTTTTTTAACAGATCTCCCTGCTCCGTTGGTTATAGGGAGGGTGGGGTTTAATGCAAAATGGTCCATTCTGAACCAAGACTGGATTTTTTTCTCGAGATAAGAAGTTGAACTGAGCGGGTTAAATGGTCTAATTTGTCAGAAAATGCGTCTCCACCTCACCATACCTGTACCAAAGGCCAGATAAGTGATGACGTCAATTGTACGTCATATCGGCTGTGATGACGTCAATAATACGTCATACCAGCTGAGTGATGACCTCAACTCTGTGCTGAAAATTCTCGCAGTGCAGGCAATTGTACAGAATTAACCAAAGAAACTTCTGTGAGTATATAGTTTAAGTCAATCTGTGGCCCTGACAGAGGGTCCCCCCTGCGAAATGGCTACTAGTAGGCAAGGCTTACCCTTATACTTATAGGAACCTAGGGGAAATTGGCCCAAACCTCAATAGGGCCATATAGGACATCTGTCCTACAGTCTAGATAGGAATCCTATGGGACGTCCGATGAAATTCCTATAGATTCCTATAGAGTCTCAGGCATCACATATGACGTCCTACAGGGAATTTCCTTAAGAATGTACCAGTATTCTTCTAGGGGCCTTTTTTCCGTTACATCTAATTTTTTTTTTTAGCTCTGTCACATCTATTGCATTTTATACCCCAAAAGATGAATTTGTAAAAGAAAAAAACTAGAGGAAATCAACCAAAAAGTTCTTGAAAGGATGTTATTACATTTTCTACAGATATGAAACATAAAAACGGCAAAAAACAGTCATTTTATGTACCGGTATAAATATCAATGGCATTAAATTGTCTACTGTTTGCGTATTGCGTACTGTGTTGTCAATTTTCCTTGCCCCCCCCCCCCTTAGCGCTTGTATAAGCCACAGTGCATGATACAATTTGTGTACGTAAATATTATCTACATTATCTATAATGTAGATAATGTAGATAATATTTACGTACACTATTATCTACATTATCTACATTATCTATAAAACAAACTATTTCTAAACACTAGGGAAGGGCAGGCAGGAGATATATCATTAAAAATTACACAACTAGACGTCATTATCTGCCTAGAATCCATATATAGCCCACGAAGCAGGTAGGATTTGTTGATAATTATAGGGCCTATGTATCTACTGAAGTATGACTGATTTACCTTAAATAGTTATATGATAATATCTATATTGTTCTGCTTGCAAAATCATGTTAATTCGGTCAGCATTTATGTACACTGATTATTAATTATAATCCCTTGATCTCAAACCGTAAGTCTTATTTCGGTTGTTTTCAAGATTAATAAAAGGATCTAAAAACCGCGCACAATCTTTGAATCAGTTTATCACGTACCGGTAGTTGTAGGTATTTGATTCAGAGAAAACCGGTAAATGCAGTGAAAGGCAAAGGTGACGGAGGCCCAGAGTTACAGTGGACAGTGGAAATTCGCCTCTCTGGTAACAACTGAAGCGGGTGGATAATAATGAGGCGCGTTTTCACTGTTCTCACAACTGTGTCATCTATTGATATGTCATAATGTCATAATGAAAAATCATTGCGACGCCATTGTGACATCATTATAACGTCGTTGTAGGGCGTCATAATCACGTCATGTCGACGTCAGTGTACTTCGTGATATCCACACATTCCTGGCCCCGGTTTCACGAAACAAAAACTTAAGTCAGTTTTCTGGCTTAGTTGACTAGGATTTCGAAAAAGAGTGCTGTAACACTGTTCCTGGTTGGATAAGATGTGTGCACGTGACCGCGTCACGTTGGTAATTAATTTCTTAACCAGGGAACCTGACTTATTTTAAAATATTTTTTGTGAAACCAGGACCAGCTACACTGTACTTACCATGGCAAACGTCACGAACCAGCTTATCATGTATGAACTGAAAACTGCTGAAATCATTAACATGAAAAACGTGGGAGTCATCGGGATCGCTCGCTATGCCCCTTAGCTCTTCGTAATCTGTGTGGCCGACTCCAACGGCGAATAAAATGATGCCGGAATCCCGAGCTTCTTTAGCGCTTTGCTGTGTTGCCTCACGTTCAGTGGAGAGACCGTCGGTCAGAATGATACCAATATGTGGAATACCCGGTCGACCGCCTTTTCTGAAATACGTCAACAAGATGTTAACGTTTGTTTCTTTAAAGCTGATGCAAATAGGATCGAGTTTTGGAGTAAAATGGCTGGTGGGTGAGGCATAATTTGTCTTGTACATTTTTTATTTTTCAAAATATTAAACCATGCAAAGGGGTCATCCATTTTTAGCATTATTTTCGTATGCGTACAGAGGTCATTGAGGCCCTTTCCTCCAGCGTATGGTTTGTACATGTAGACTTATGGAGACGAGGATAAAAGTGGACGACCCTTTTAGGTTTTATGTCTTATCATCTGTGTAATATATGCATGGAGCAATCCACAGACAACTTTCATACTACAGAAGAATTATTTTGAGAAATGGAGACCCCAAAAATTAAATTTTCTTTTAAGTCTAAAATTATCACGAAAATTCTCAAGAAGGTGTATACCTACTCGTTTTTGGGGTTAAACATTGTCACTCTCAGAACATCAATGGCTTTTGCAGTATCAGTTCTTCCTCCCCCATAAGAGATGTTACCAATGGCCTCCACTAAACCATCTCTGGTAGGAAAAGATTGCAAGTCAAACTGCCTTTGGGCTCCATTCCCGAACGTGACAACCCCAAAATATGTGTTGTCAGGGCCTATATCAAACGTTTGGACTACATCTTGGACAAAGGCGAGAACTTTTTCCCAATCGTCTTTCTCAATGCTACCCGACTCATCCAGAGCAAAAACTATGTCGCCTGCGTAGATTTCACAGTCTGTTAAAAATAAAATAAACATAAGAAATAAATATAAAAAGGATAAAGAAATAATGGAAATAAACGAATGAAATTATCAAATAGCTAATGTTGGTCAATTATGCTTAAAGTATAATGTTTTCTGTTCATGTTAGACATTTATAGTAGGACGAAAAAAAGTATATTATAATTAATGTCAATATCAATAAATTTCTGATAACTAAATTAACAGAACGCTAGATAAAAGAAAAAAAGATACATGAGAACAGGATGAGTTATATGGGGCCATAAATTTGCTTTTTCTCTCTCAAGAAATAAATAAAAAATAAATAACCACAGAATTAAATACAGCAAATTCTGAAAAAGACCTAACATCCACAGATGGCGTTCATTTTTTGCACACCTGTTATTCATTGTTCGTTACCTGTAGTGTTAGACGATCCTGCCGAGGCTGCAGTATACCCAGACAGCATCACTGTCCAAACAACAGATAATCCCGCCAGCCAGACTACTACCGCACCCCGCATATTAACGAACGGTTAAGAATTTCCCAGAAACGCAGCTTGTCGTGATGATGGAGGAATGGTCGACAGTGAGGAGATATGAACGCATGATGTATTTAGTTTTGTAATGCGAATATCGGGGTTTCTAAATTTATATCCATGGCTGGCACGTGACTCCTGAACTGAGTGGTTTCTGACACCAGCTCAATGTGACCACGTTTATATTGGGCTGTCATATTAATGTATGTTCCATTATGGTTGGGAAGATAGCCGGATTATGTACGTATTCTGTTGATACAGAATTCGGATCATTTCCCCTGTATGGGTTTAGGGTTTTGATAACATACGTCACATTTTCACCATACAAGATTATAAGAAAACAGGTCAGCATACAATCTGATTGTTTACAAAATATCTGAGCGGAACTCCACATGGCCACTCTCTGAAACCATTCATTGCAAATTAAATGAAAGGGGATCGTGAGTTCAATAATAATTTGCATAAAATACAATTAAAAATTAGTTTCACTGCTTTGTATGGTGTGAGATACCGATCGCTTTCCAACGTAACTTTGTAACTCAGTAGGATGTTGACGGCTACTGTCGGGTGTGAACTACAGTGCAATTCAATGTCAGTGTTTGGCAATATTTTGTTTGTTTACGAGATATAAGCCCATGAACAAAGGTATTATTTCGCCTTTTCCCGATAAAATCTGAAAGGTGCCTTTTAAAGAAAAAAAAAATCCAACAGCTTATTTTAATGCTTGCTTGTTGTTGTGATTAAATAGACGTTTAAAAAACGGTGCTGACAAAGGGAGGGAAATTTGTTTGAAATCGATATTGCAGTTCTATCCTCAAAAACACTGCTGTTTCATTATCATCTGGAGTAAGCAAATTAATCACCGTGTATTTTTTTTTATTTGACAGCACTATATCATAGAACAAAAATGCCCCTGCGAAAATTTGTCTCATAACATAATGTTTTTCTCTTTTAATGAAAAATGTTCTTAATCTGTTCTAGGACATTCTGAAGGACATCTCAAAAACAGTTTTCGAACTGTTACATTAATTACAGAACAACATTAGAACTGTAAAAAAAAAAAAAAAAAGTACACCAAATGTTCTAGAATAGATTGAGAACCGTATGTGAACGTTAAATGAGACATACAGGGTTATTATTTTTTGGCGAGTAAATTTTCTACAAAGTATTTAATTTCTCTCTAACTACTTTAAATACAAAGCTGAGGTGTCACTCCATGTGTAGCAAGGTGTGTTACCTATTTACCACACAACTCTCGAAACAATTGATGCATGCAGTTGCATGTTCTGTGGTCAGAAATGTGAGGGGTGTTCTTTTCGGCAATATCTGCCCTTGTATAAAAACGCATGGGTTTGGTCAATCTTTGGAGTGTATTTAGAGAAGCAACAAAGGGATCGCTCTGAAACTTAACAGGTACCTTAGTGAAGATGTGGTTCGACAGCTAAGCAACGCATCTTACTATGGGATTCTTGCTCTCAGAGAAAATGGCCAGAAACGGACAGCCATTGCAAGGTATTTCAACATTTATCAGGAACCGTTTGTAAAGTCCTCCAAAGAAATGCTGCAACGGGGCACCTACTCCATTACCTCCACCAGGGTGTCCGCGTATCACACCAAGAAGACAGGATCGCCTTCTCCTTAGAGGACGCCGTGCTGGTCGTACAAAGACAACCAGTGTCCTCAGAAAAGAGAGGCAGAATGTCATTCAAATGCCCGTTTCAAGGTCCCTCGTGAACAAGAGATTACTGCAAGCCGGTTATTTTGGACAAAGGCCAGTAGGGAAACCACTGTTAACAGCAGGTCACATACAGCGACGTCTGCAATGGGCTGGGGACCACATGCGTATGCAGCCAAAACACTGGAATCACGTCGTTTTCAGTGATGAGGCCAGATATGGATTTTTTAGGGTTGATGGTCGAATCCGTGTCCACCGACGTGTACGAGGGGCATAAAACGATGATTGTGTACTGCCTAGGGTGCAAGCAGGGGATGGTAACGTCTCTGTTTGGGGAGCATTTCATGTCGGTGCCCAGAACCAGTTGGTTTTTCTAGGAGGCAACCTCATCCAGGATTCCTACAGAGACATTCTACAGCAAGCAATGCTTCGATTGGTAAGAGTCATCTTCAGGAACAACTTTGTGTACCAAGACGACTGCGTAACCCCACATCGAGGCCGCAGAATCACTGTTTTTCTTCAAAACCAGTGGGTTCAGCAACTGTCCTGGCCTGCAAACTCTCCAGATATGAACCCAATTGAAAACCTTTGGGCAAAAGTAACTCACAGAATTAATAGCTATGGACTATGGTCATCGGCGGTAAATAGTGATGAACTGCGTGGAATGGTATCCCCAACCAAACTCTAAAAAACGTGTCACAGGGTATGCCATGTAGGATGAGGGCGCTGCAAGCGGCTGCTGGAGGTCATACCCGCAATGACTGACTTTTCATGATTTAATGTAGTGAGTTCTTTGACTGTGTAACATATCACTGTCCGGGAGCTATCATTTTCTTTAATATTTTAGCTTAAATTAATACTGACATCAAACTGTTGATATGGTTTTCTGGGGGTGTTCCTTTCTTTTGAATGGCATCTTATGTCAGATTTGATATCATTGACCAAAATATCTCACAACAGAAAACTGGATGTTTTTATCACTCAGTGACATACTTTTTTTANATCTCAAACCGTAAGTCTTATTTCGGTTGTTTTCAAGATTAATAAAAGGATCTAAAAACCGCGCACAATCTTTGAATCAGTTTATCACGTACCGGTAGTTGTAGGTATTTGATTCAGAGAAAACCGGTAAATGCAGTGAAAGGCAAAGGTGACGGAGGCCCAGAGTTACAGTGGACAGTGGAAATTCGCCTCTCTGGTAACAACTGAAGCGGGTGGATAATAATGAGGCGCGTTTTCACTGTTCTCACAACTGTGTCATCTATTGATATGTCATAATGTCATAATGAAAAATCATTGCGACGCCATTGTGACATCATTATAACGTCGTTGTAGGGCGTCATAATCACATCATGTCGACGTCAGTGTACTTCGTGATATCCACACATTCCTGGCCCCGGTTTCACGAAACAAAAACTTAAGTCAGTTTTCTGGCTTAGTTGACTAGGATTTCGAAAAAGAGTGCTGTAACACTGTTCCTGGTTGGATAAGATGTGTGCACGTGACCGCGTAAATTTGGTAGTTCAGTTCTTAGCCAGGGAACCTGACTTCTAAGAGATTTTTGTGAAACCAGGACCAGCTACACTGTACTCACCATGGCAAACGTCACGAACCAGCTTATCATGTATGAGCTGAAAACTGCTGAAATCATTCACATGAAAAACGTGGGAGTCATCGGGATCGCTCGCTATGCCCCTTAGCTCTTCGTAATCTGTGTGGCCGACTCCAACGGCGAATAAAATGATGCCGGAATCCCGAGCTTCTTTAGCGCTTTGCTGTGTTGCCTCACGTTCAGTGGAGAGACCGTCGGTTAGAACGATACCAATATGAGGAATACCCGGTCGACCGCCTTTTCTGAAATACGTCAACGAGATGTTAACGTTTGTTTCTTTAAAGCTGATGCAAATAGGATCGAGTTTTGGAGTAAAATGGGTGGTGGGTGAGGCATAATTTGTCTTGTACATTTTTTTTATTTTTCAAAATATTAAACCATGCAAAGGGGTCATCCATTTTTAGCATTATTTTCGTATGCGTACAGAGGTCACTGAGGCCCTTTCCTCCAGCGTATGGTTTGTACATGTAGACTTATGGAGACGAGGATAAAAGTGGACGACCCTTTTAGGTTTTATGTCTTATCATCTGTGTAATATATGCATGGAACAATCCACAGACAACTTTCATACTACAGAAGAATTATTTTTGAAAATGGAGACCCCGAAAATTAAATTTTCTTTTAAGTCTAAAATTATCACGAAAATTCTCAAGAAGGTGTATACCTACTCGTTTTTGGGGTTAAACATTGTCAATCTCAGAACATCAATGGCTTTTGCAGTATCAGTTCCTCCTCCCCCATAAGAGATGTTACCAATGGCCTCCACTAAACCATCTCTGGTTGGAAAAGATTGCAAGTCGAACTGCTTTTGGGCTCCATTGCCGAACGTGACAACCCCAAAATATGTGTTGTCAGGGCCTATATCAAACGTTTGGACTACATCTTGGACAAAGGCGAGAACTTTTTCCCAATTCTCTTTCTTAATGCTACCCGACTCGTCCAGAACAAAAACTATGTCGCCTGCGTAGATTTCACAATCTGTTGAAAATAAAATAAATATGAGAAATAAATATAAAAAAGGATAAAGAAATAAAGGAAATGAATGAATGAAATTATCAAATAGCTAATGTTGGTCAATTATGCTTAAAGTATAATGTTTTCTGTTCATGTTAGAAATTTATAGTAGGACGAAAAAAGTATATTAAAGTCAATATCAATAAATGAAATCCTGATACATAAATTAACAGAACGCTAGATTAATAGAAAAAAAGATACATGAGAACAGGATGAGTTATATGGAGCCATAAATTTGCTTTTTCTCTCTCAATAAATAAATAAATAAATAAATAAATAAATAACCACAGGAAAAAAAAAACAAAATTCTGAAAAAAGACCTAACACCCAAAGATGGCATTCATTTTTTGCACACCTGTTATTCATTGTTCATTACCTGTGCTGTTTGACAATCCTGCCGAGGCTGCAGTATACCCAGACAGCACCACTGTCCAAACAACAGAGAATCCCACCAGCGAGACTACTACCACACCCTGCATTTTAACGAACGGTTAAAATTTTCCCAGAAACGCAGCTTGTCGTGATGATGGAGGAATGGTCGACAATGAGGAGATATGAACGCATGATATATTTAGCTTTGTAATGCGAATATCGGGGTTTCTAAATTTATATCCATGACTGGCACGTGACTCCTGAACTGAGTGGTTTCTGACACCAGCTCAATGTGACCACGTTTATATCGGGCTGTCATATTTATGTATGTTCCAGTATGGTTGGGAAGATAGCCGGATTATGTACGTATTCTGTTGATACAGAATTCGGATCATTTCCCCTGTATGGGTTTAGGGTTTTGTATGGGCGGCGGTTTATACAAAAATGCAAAACACGATTAGTCGTCATCGTTATCAGATCAGTCGAAATGAAAACACGATTAGTCGTCGTCGTTATCAGATCAGAAGGCAAAATACGACTAGTAGTCGTCAAAACGCAACTAGTCATCATCAAAACGCAACTTGTCATCATCAAAACGCAACTAGTCATCATCAAAACGCAACTTGTCATCAAAACGCAATTTAACGCCAGATGGCGCCCATTGTACGAAAATCTAGGCCAAGTCACATGATCCACAGTGATCAAAATGGCGGACGTTATTGAAGCAGCATTATCATATTCCTCGCTCGAACTCGAGAATTATCTCGAGTTCGAGATATTATTATATATATAATATCATTATTAGATTGTACGCGTAGAGATAATTCTCGAAATAATAAATAATTAAATAATTTATTAAATAATTTGGACATGTTATAAATTAAAAAAAAACAAAAACACACACTTGTGAAGCACTGCTTTATTGTTGTACTCATTTCACAAGTTCCAGATATTATTATATATATAATATCATTATTAGATTGTACGCGTAGAGATAATTCTCGAGTTCGAGCGAGGAATATGATAATGCTGCTTCAATAACGTCCGCCATTTTGATCACTGTGGATCATGTGACTTGGCCTAGATTTTCGTACAATGGGCGCCATCTGGCGTCAAATCGCGTTTTGATGACAA